>VMDR010028686.1:0-13057 GCA_007922815.1 Macrotus californicus | reverse complement strand
TTCTCGCCTGTAAGGTTTCTTTGGAGAAATCAGCTGACAGTCTGATGGGCACTCCTTTGTAGGTTACTGTCTCCTTTTCTCTTGCTGCTTTTAAGATTCTCTCCTTATCTTTCATCTTGGGTAATGTAATTATGATGTGCCTTGGTGTGTTCCTCCTTGGGTCCAACTTCTTTGGGACTCTCTGAGCTTCCTGGACCCCTTGGAAGTCTATTTCCTTTGCCAAATTAGGGAAGTTTTCCTTCATTATTTGTTCAAATAAGTTTTCAATTTCTTGCTCTTCCTCTTCTCCTTCTGGCACCCCTATGATTCGGATATTGGAATGTTTCAAGACATCCTGGAGGTTCCTAAGCCTCTCCTCGTTTTTTCGAATTCTTGTTTCTCCATTGAGTTCTGGTTGAATGTTTCTTTCTTCTGGTCTGCACCATTGATTTGAGTCCCGTTTTTCTTCCCATTACTGTTGGTTCCCTGTACATTTTTCTTCATTTCCCTTATTGTATCCTTCATTTGTTCATCTAATTTTTGACCAAATTCAACCAAGTCTGTGAGCATCCTGATTACCAGTGTTTTGAACTGTGCATCTGATAGGTTGGCTATCTCTTCATCGCTTAGTTGTATTTTTTCTGGAGCTTTGATCTGTTCTTTCATTTGGGCCATTTTTGTTGTCTTGGCGTACCTGTTATGTAGTAAGGGGCATAGCCTTAGGTGTTCACCAGGGCAGGGCGGCCACGTCGCTGCGTTGTGACGCTGTTTGTGGGGGAGGGGTCCAAGAGGGAACAATGGCGCTTGCTCCGCTCCCTGCTGGTTACCAGACACTTTCCGCACTACCCACAGTCCAACTGGGCCCCTCTGGTGCTAGCTCCGGTGCCGATCCCCGGTGGGAGGGCTGTGTATGTTCCAGGACCATGTGGGTCTCTCCAACGAGCTCTCCAGTGAGGCCGGGAGTTTCTCTCGCTGCCGCCGCCTCACCCCCACAGGAGTTTTCAATCAGAGGCTTTGAGGCTTCACCTCCCCGAGCTGGAACTCTGGGTTGTGAGCCGTTCCTCCCTGTTTATCCTCATGAGGGAGTGGGACGCCTGATCCGCAGCCGCCACCTCTCCCGGCCAGCCTCGCCTTTCCCGGATCCGCCAGCCGCCGCCCCGCCACGTGAGTCCTCTCCGCCCCTCCTACCGATCTGGATGTATGTTTCTTAGTTTCTTGGTTGTCGGACTTCCATACGGTTCAATTTTCTGTCAGTTCTGGTTGTTTTTTGTTTTAAAATTTGTTGTTGTCCTTCTTTTGGTTGTGCGAGGAGGCACAGTGTGTCTACCTACGCCTCCATCTTGGCCGGAAGTCCCTATCTTGGCTTTTTAATTTCAGGCTCTCCAGATACGAGCTCTCAGGTTAGCCCAATCTTCTCAGGTGCCTGTATCCACAGCAGAGCGTCCATCTCTCTTGAGATCTGGCACAGGGATGATGTCACTGAGTTGTGACAATTTCATATGCAGTTGGTAATCTGGACCTATGCCTAGAGCTCTGAGCTCTGCTTTTTCCGTGAAAGAGAAGTGGTCCAAATAACTAAAGAAGTTTGTGAGCTGGAAGTCAGAAATGACATCCAGATGGTGAAGACAGTCTCGTTCAGGAAAAAGCCCCCAGAGTTCTGTGAAGAAGTGCAGGAAGGAAGTTGGAGTGGAAAGCAGAAAACTGGAGCTTCAGACCCAGCCCTGACTCTGGCTCTACCTCATAATGCCCATAACCATGCAAAATTCTTGGCTTATCTGTAAAGTATTGGTTAATTCCAAATTCCTCTGAGACCATTGGGAAGATGCAATGTATTGAAGACACATGACAAACAATTATTTACCTTAAAAAACAGCTTGGAAGAAAATGAAAATGTTACTAGTTATCAGGATAAATGATTACATGTATTTCTTCTTTCATTTATGTGATTGGGTTCACAAATAAGTTTGAAAGTGGTAAGTGGTTAATGTGATCATTGAAGAGGATGCTTCTCCAATTCGAAAAGTGCTAGTTAATGCTTTTCTTACAGCCACTCCTCTCCTCTTCACAGAACTAGAAAGTACAGGGATTCCCCATATGGACTGAGGAAAATATGCTCATGCGCAGAGTGGATGACAATACGAGGGATGGTTGCACAGATATTTTTAACATGCTAATGTGTACCTGCCAGACTGAGCTCTGGGTCTCCAGGTGGGTTGGCAACACCAAGTAGGGTTGAGAAGGAGCTGGGAGCTTTTCAGAGAACCACAGATTCAGAAGCAGAGGGAAGAGAAGAAATCTGAGCGAGGACAGACACAGCTAAAGGGTGCCCAGCAGATGTATGATAACAATTCACCTCAGCATCTGCAGGTTAAAGCTACTCTGGGAAGTTACTGTTCGAGGCATCTTAGGCATGTAGGAGTTGTGTAATGGTGAGTTAGCATTCGCTCAGTACCTCCTCAGGGCTGTCCCAGATGCTTTACAAACATTACTTCAGATAGAGTTTGAATCCCTTTTGACAGGGCAGAGAGAAGAGAAAAGTGTGTGAGAAGTGTATGACTGCCCTGGGAAATGTTTCTACACAGTGCTTCAAAAGTTCTAAGGAGGAAGGAGTAAGCCAATAGGAAGAGGTTAAATTTGAGAGGAAGACTGAAAAGAGTACTTTTTTTTTACTCTTCTCCCCCATTACATTGTAAATTCTACTATGCAAGCAATACTGACTACTAATATAGCACATAGTAGGTGGCCAAAAAATGGTAATAGCTAACATGTGTGGAGCACTGACCACGAGCTAGGCACTGTTCTAAGTATTTCACGTATGTTATCCTATCGACTCTTCACAATGGCTGTTGAAGCAGGAAATGTTGTCATCCCTATATAACTGATGAGGAAATTGAGGCATTGAATGATGAAATAACTTTCCCACAGTAACACAGCTAGAAGTGACAGAGCTATGATTTTGAACCCAGTAACCTTGCTTCAGAGCCTGTGCTCTTAGACAACATAATACAGGAAGTCTTTGTTGAATGAATGAATGAACAGGGGACAGTGTTCCAGGGGTATAGAGTGGGGACTGTGTAATCAAGGGCCTTTAGGTTCTATGACTGCTGTTCACCACATATAGCCAGTGCTCCATTTTCTGGGCATGTGGTACTATTGCACTTTTCTGTTTTTTTGAAATTAGTATGGTCATGTAGCTGGCTTTAGCAATGAAATGTGAGCAAAAGCAACATGTATCACTTCTAGGAAATAGTGCTCAATTTACCACATTCACTTTCCTTGATTCAGTAACCATGGAAGCACCTATTTCCTCTGCTCTGGGTATCAGATAATTATAGATCCCCCTGTCAATTCATGATGGACACATATTGTGAGCAATAAATAAACTTTTGAGATTTAGTGATTGTTTATTAACAGTGTGACCTAGCCTATCCTAGCTAGTACATAAATTGGTACCAAAAATGGTATAGTCATGTAACAACACCAAAATACACCAAATCATGTGGCTGTGGTTTCAGGATAGGTAGCAGGCAGCAAGGTAAATGTGATCAGAAGCTGGAAACACATTGATCCATGTTAGGCGGACGTGAATCACTCTTGTTTATGATAACTTGGGAGGCAGATGATGTAACAAATGGACTTGTAACTCTACTATCCCTTGTGGCAAGGTTCAAATCAGGGATATGGACACCTCCCCCCAATTGTTCAAACCTGTAAATGGAGTCAGATGATAGAATGAAGGTACATTTAAATAAATGTACCTTTCGTTTAGACAAAGGGATTCAGAGGAAAGCAGCTGATAAGTTGATAAACTGAACATGTATGAAAAACAGAGAATCATGGGGATAGGAAGGCAAACAAATTGGAAAAATGATCATTGTATCTAGAAAGTTCTGTGAGTGTGATGATTATTACGTAGAATTCACTGTAATCAACAAATAAGAAGCTGACTACAGTCTTCAGACAGCTGTACTGCCAAAGGACCACAAGTCTAGATGAAAAGACATGGTAATAAGAGTAGCCCTGAAGTGTCTCTGGGATCCAAAAAGCACCCTTTCCCTGATGTGTGCATTGGATATGGTCAAGGAGGATGACAGAAATGGAAGGCTCTCCCAGAGCAGGGAGCTAGGGCACATGAGAACAATGAACATGGAAGTTGCTTCCAGGGAGGAAAATTGTGGTCTCAACAACAAACATCTCCCCAGGGTAGAGAGCCTGAACATCTTACACAGTGGGACTGCAAAATTGCTATGGACCAGTGACTACTCTTGTCTCCCGACTTGTTGATTTTGAGTGGGAGTGTCTATTGTGTGTGATTTTGTCCTTGTCCTACCATTATATACCGGCTGCATGGGAAGAAGATAGTTTGTCTTTGTGAGTCACGGGTCTCCAGATGCAGAGGAGCCCCATCCTGACCAGATGTGGATGTTGCAGTGCATTGCTTCCTGCTGCATGTCGCCCACAGCCTGTGCACCTTATGACTGAGATGGGACCTAGACAGAGTGCTTGGTTTTTCTCCCTGTGGTGGTGGTGCATGAATATATTTGCTTGCAGGAAAGAGAGTGAGCCAAAAATCTGGTGTCCAGGAGATAAACCTTGGTCGTCATTATTGCTGCTTGTCAAATAGTGTTTTATGTGTCCATGTCCTGAGCGCGTGGTAAGATTGCCTTCTCTGTCCTCTTTGAAGATAGACATTGTCATGCCACTAGCTTTTGCCCACGAAATGGGACTAGAGATGACCTGTCCCATTTGTAAGTGAAAGCTTTAAGACCCTGTGCACTTGCCCTGTCTTGGTGGCTTTGGGAGCCTTTGTGGATGTGGTATATCCATACCTTGGTCCTGGGTGACCTTGGTGAACAGAGGTCTCTACTGACCCAAGATGGACGTGTGGCATGGGCAAGAAGTAAGTTTTTGTTGTTAGAAGCCTCTTTGATTGGGGGTTGTTTTTCACTCCCAGTGTAATCTAGCCTATCCTGATTAACACAGTCCTGAAGCCAGCAAAATAGATCCTAAGAACAATTTGTAGTTCCATTTGACTTAAGCATAGAATCCTTGTAACGGGACAGAAAAAAAGAAAATCTCAAAAGAAAATGAAGTCTTCTTGTGGATCTCTGAATGCTGTTGAGGATGATGTGCATAGACAAAATGGATTCAGAGATGATTTCTCAGTAACCTGGTAGAAAGTTTACAGAAAGAATTGTTGCAAAGAGAGGCAACAACTTGGTGGCAGCAAGACAAATTGGTCCATTGCAATTATTCAAGTGAGAAAGAGTGAGCCCTAAAGCTTGAAGACACGAGAGGTGAGCTGCAATGTTTCAAGATTGAATTTGGGAAACTGGTAATTCAGCTGACGGAAATGAAAGAGTGAGGGAGAGAAGTGGCACCCTTTGGGAGTAGTGAATTATTACTGAGTGCCTTGAAATCTTATCTTCCTGCATGCTTAGATTACAATGATAGGATCAGTGCACATGATAAGAATCTTGTGCAGTGTTTGTCTTATGCTGAAGTCTTAGGCTCCATGGGCTGGAAAAATCTCATACAGATATATATTTTTTATTTTCCACCCAAGTCTTTGAGAAGAATTACCAAAGCTTTGAAAGAAATTACAGTTCAGTTTGTTTTAAAAGATGCCTGGAAAAAGTTTCTCTCAAAATTCGCAAATTAATTTATTATAACTTTGTGGTCAGAAGTTCTTCCTTGCAGCTAAGCTAAATTCCTCAGCCTGTAGTTTTGATCTCATTTCTTCCTGTTTTATATGTAGAAATGTCAATGGTTTTACTATTTTATATATGTCTTCTATAAAAGTAGATTTGTTTACAATTTATACCCAGCCTGCTTCCAAAAAGGATCAGAGGCAGCTCCTTAGTGTGTCTGCCTAGCTTCCCTTTAAAGTAGCTTTTCTCATTCCTGCACAGTGTGCTGCCTGCCGTCTGAGGTGCGTGAGGAAGATTCCTCTAATTATATCAAGTGAAAGCAAAGCTAGTAACCTGAACTATACTGACAAAATAGTAACCTGTAATTAAGAAAAGAAAAGACAAAATCCCTCCCTAAGCTAGGTAAAGTGGATTTTTCTGAGTGGAAAAAATTCTGAGCAGAGTGATCAACTTTAATACCACCAGCCTCTGAATGTTAAGTTTCTATACTCTGTATAGTACCTGCTTTTGCTATTTTCAGGTTTTAGAGTATATATACAGTAATTCCTCACTTAATATCATTAATAGATTCTATAAGTAAAGTGATGTAGGATGAAATCAATTTTACTGTAGACTAATTGATGATATAAACAAGAGTTAAGTTCCTATGGAATCTCATCAACAGTATAACAAAGTGACGTTACATGAAATGACATTATTTGAAGACCTTCTGTACTCTAAAATACATATATTTTACTTCAATACATTATATATATTTATTTCACATGAATACATTTTCTGATTGTAATTAGGGTGATCTCCTTTGCCTGGTTGTCTGTATTTTAATAGGGAACATAGATTGAAGGAATGGTAGCTAGCAGACAGGCAAAGAAAAGAACTTTAAGGTGCTCTGCAAACAGAAGTCTTTCTGGAAGATAAATGGGTAGCATTTTAAATAGGTACTACTGAAGGGGAATAAGGAATCAGTTTCCAGACCCCTCTTTTGGGTTCTTCTCCTGCTCCCATCTCTCCAAAATCTTTAGGGCCCTGTTCAAACCATCACACACAGCCAGGTCATTTGAAGAAAGCTGAGGTCATACATTGTCCAGCCATGGAACATATACAGGTACGTGGCTTATTTGAATAGTCCTGATCAAACTGAACCCAGGCTCTAAGAGACCATCACTTCTCCCTGTGTCTTCCGTCAGCCAACATCTCCTTTATCTCTGATCCTTTGATCCTTTGATCATTTTGTAATTCTTTCCTTCACCCCAGGCTTAGACTGGGCCAAGCAATTCTCAAAGGCCTTCCTGTTTCAGCTGCATGTCTGCCTGCTTGTACTTTAGGGTCAGAGTTTACTTCACTACAGCCTCTGGCATCCCCTTCAAATCTACTCTGTATTCTCAGAATCTGCTTTGAATGGTTCTTTTTCCTGGGCACTGCTTCTCAATTGTCCTTTCTCAGTTGATCTTCCTTTTCTCTTCCATTTTAACCCCCTTTTTACATAGCTCATCTCTGCAGTCTTGGAAAGTTATCATTCCACTCAGCTTGTTATCCTTCCTGTCTTCAGCACCTGGGTTCAAATCTTAGGTTTGGCATTTAATTGATATGCGACCTTGGACAAGTTATTTAACCTCCCTGAGACATGGATTCCTTACGTGTAAATTGGGGGAAATCTCATTCATACATAGAGTTGTGGTGATTAAATAAAGAAAATAAAATAAAAAGGAACGTAAAGCCATTGGCACTCAGATAGGCACACATAACTTCATTCAAACTTGTCTTTCTTGCATGTTTCCTTCTCTCCAAAACTATCTGAATTTTATTTCATTTTTTCCACCTTCCTCAAAGACACAGAAGCAGTGTTTCTCCTCTCTGAAGTCATGATCATTGTAGGTTCAGTTCAGTCTTTCCTATAGATCAATTTTATAGCAAGGGACCAGACTATTATAGGGTACAGACTACATTATTCACTATTCACCCATGTCATCTGGGAGGGTATTCATACCAAAAGAGGGACCTTTTTTATTTTTTTAAATAAACATGGCAATCAAGGGCTGAATATAATAGGCCAATTCTTTTCTTTTTTTAAAAAATGATTTTATTTATTTATTTTTTAGAGAGATGGGAAGGAAAGGAAAAAGAGAGGGAGAGAAACATCAATGTGTGGTTGCCTCTTATGTATCCCCTACTGGGGACCTGGCCTACAACCCAGGTATGTGCTCCTGACTGGGAATCAAACCAGTGACCGTTTAGTTCACAGGCTGGCACACAATCCACTGAGCCATATCAGTCAGGGCAGGGTCATTTCTTATATCAACTTTTTTTGGTCTTGTTTTTAAACCAGGCTTATTTCTAGCAGGGAGTCGAAAGATATTTAGATAATTTGTCTATGAGCAAGTAAATGAATTTCCCTGTTTTAATCTTTTTTCATTTCTTACTTTGGAAGCAGAGGGTAGAGTTGAGTAGAGAGGATAAGAGAAGAAAGTATTATGATGAGGGAAGGGTGGGAAACTATCTCAAGTTTATATCTCTGAGGACGTAAATTCACAATTTTGTAGTGTTGGGTTGGGTTATTTTGTTCTTCCTCCCATTGTAAGGAAGCATTTGCTATTATATGTTACAGTTACACTGAGGGACATGTAGAGAGGAATGGCAAAACATTTGGGGAAAGCAAACATCAAAGAAAAACAGAGACATTTCATTCACTTAGGAGAAAGATGAGCTGATATATACTGCTTTGTTCTTAAATATGGTTCATATCCTTAGGGAAAAAAATCCTCATGCTCCTATCTTTATATGACTCCCTGCCCCCAGCTTCCCTGGGGGTGGGGGTTCAGACAAAAATACTCACCCTCTCTCCTCTCTCTCCCTTTTCTGGGGAAAGAAGGAACACTAGGAATTGTAGGTGGGGTAGAGGGGCATTTGAAATATGAAGAACTGGCAGAGGACAGTGTGTGTTTACAGAGAAAAAAGGGAGAAATAAACTTACACAAAGATAACCAAAAAAAGATGGCAGCCAGAGGCTATAGTTTTGGGTTCTTGCTGTAGAACTGACTCTTTTTAAATCTCCAGAATTAAAGGTGAAGGAGAATACCTTATCTCTTCTCAAATTATATCATTTACTTAATATGACTTCCTTTTGTCTTTAAATAGTGAACTGATATTTCTTCTGTGCCTCAGCCTTACAATTGGACACAATAGTGCTGCTAGATTCCTAAGGGACTGTGTAAACAAGGGATAGCAACCAGGGGATCACTGGTGGATGAGAAGCGGTGGCTGCAGCCCTGTGCTCAGAGGAGTCCTGAGCCCCAGTGGGAGGCGGCTCAGTGGAAAGGGTGCTGGGATCCATCAGTGCTGGCATCGGCTAATGCTGTCTGTTGTGGGCCTGGGTGGGAGAGTCGTGATGGGAGACTTCTATGTGGTACCATCCATACCGACAGTTCGAGCCTCTCATTTAATTGGGGTAGGGGGAACTCAGAGACATTAATCTAGTTGCCAAAAGCCACAGAACAATTTAGTGTCTCACCAACTTATTATTATTATTTTTATATTTTTCAAAAATCATTTTTAATTTTTCATTTACAGTTGACATATGATATTAATTTCAGGTGTACTCCTTGGTTAGAATGATTAGACGTTATATAGCTTAAAAGCGATCATCTTGATAAATCTTGTATTCATTTGATACCATACAGGGTTATTAGAATATTGCTGACTGTATTCCCTAGGCTGTACTTTACATCCCCATGACTATTCTGTACCTACTGATCTGTACCTTTTAATCCCTTAAGAAGAAGAAAAATTTCAAAAATATGAACAATAAAATGGCAATAAATATATATTTATGGACAATTGAATCTAAAAAACAAAATAAGTGAGCAGGCAGAACAGAAACAGACTCAAAGACACAGAACATTTTGACAGATGCCAGATGCCAGGCAGTTGAGGAGATAGGTGAAAACATTATTTTTTTTTTAAAAAGTTTTTGGATCAGGGAAAGAATGAGATTAAGAGAATTAACCATCCTGAAAATGAAAAACTATCTGCCTTCAAGGCATTTAGAATTGAAAATAAACCTTCCTGAAGCTGTTTGTTAAGACACTGTATCAAAATTGTTAGGAGCTCTGATTGGTCCTCTCCAGAGCCAAGCATACACAGAAGCCTGGGGGCCTTCTCACCAATTTCAGAGACGTTTTAGAGTCTATGTGCTAGAGCCTGACTATTTCTTCCAGGAGGAAATTTTTCTTCATGCTTGGATAAAGGGATAAAGAAGTACGAAGAGATTTTAAAGTGTTATTTGCCTTGGATTAATGGACATTTGAATTTAACTTTAGAATCTTTTAAATGACAGCTAACAAATATTATTTTTTAAAGTTCTTTGTTTTCACAATATACTGAAAAAAAAAAATCCAGGATGGGATTTGCACATGGTTTTTAACTAACCATGGTAGCAGACAGCAGTTTTAATTCCAGAATAAACTGCATAATGTAGTAGATCCCAGTAAAAGACTCACATTTTTTATCAGAGCTAAGCTGCAGTGACATGCTTTGAGGGAACTCTGGCCCACAAATCTCTCCCTTATTTGCCTGAGAACTTACTATTAAACATTCAGAAGTTATTTTTGAAAATAATATTCTTGGGTGATATGTCATTTCAAGTCTATTGTTAGCTAGGAACAAAGGAAGAAGAAAGGCCAGTAGTGGTGAAGTGAAGGGATTTCTTACTAGCTGTGGAAAAAGAGAAGGGAGGGAAAGGAATAGTGGTCCTCAGAGAGTGTCTATAGGAGTTTTACAGCCCAAAGATGGAGTTCACTGTCTCAAGATGACCTCTGACTCTAGAATGTTCAACTGACCTAGGCCTTATCAGTCTAAAGACAACATTAAGTAGCTGATGAAAACCAAGCTCATGAATAGACCCTCCAGATGCCTTTGGAAAATAGCAAAGGGAAAAGAAAAGAGAAAAACAATGTAAGACAGTGTAGGAGTACCTTTTCTCCAACATTTCTGAGAGAAGATGGGAGTTGAAAACCTCAAACAAAATGTTGCCCCAATCTTACTTGGCTAATTTTAGTTATCTTGGTTCATGGCTATGATTCATCCCTAAAGCTGTGAATTGCTGAGGAGGAAGGAGGAAAAAAATTGACTTAAATGTCAGAGCAGTAGGAACAAAAATATAGTTTCTTTTTTGGGGAACTAGAATTCCAGGATATGGGGATCTTTTTTTCTCCCAAGGAACTAAATGCTTCAAACTTCTAGAAAAACAATTACCTCCAGTCAAAATATCATCAAGGAATAAAAGACAGCATTGATTATGAGTGATGTCACATCTGAATTTTCCCTTCATAGTGTGTCCCCCTTTTTTCTTGTGTCCCTCCGTAAGTCCCACTAAGCTAGAAATCACTAATAACCACATGCGCTTGAGTATGGTGGAAGGTTGATATGTGGACTGTAATGAGAGATGGAACTCCTAGAGCAGGGGAGGAAGAAATGAATGGAGATGAACAGAACTATGAGAAATAAGTCTGGTGAATAGGATGGTAGCACAGAGAAGAAAGATGTATTAGAATGGTCAGTCAGATGTTGTCTTGGCTGCTAAAGAATAGAGGGGCAGCACAGATGGTTTGGTAAGATGCCATCCTAAGTCAAGAAAAAGTTTTTTAATTTAGAAGGTATCTCCCAGTAAAATGGTTATCATTTTGAATTCCCAGGGGTTTAGAGGAGGAAAATAGACATCACAAACTCTTACACCCTGCTCAGTGACTAATTTCATTGTCTGAAGCTGCCCCTCTTTACCATCAGCTTAGCCATTATCTGTGCTGGCCTCTTTCTGCTCGTAAAGCTTGTGAGCAGTGCACGAAAAACACGAATGGCTGTAAAAAATAGGGTCCAGGACATTAAAGAGGTATTACGTAGAAGGCAAAATGTAAAAGTTCCAGTGACGTCAGAGTGGATTCCCCACAGCCTTGAAGCTCTAGAAAGTAGGGTAAAATTGTGAACTTGATTTCTGTACATACCCCTATCCTTGGCCTCCTCAGAGCACATTCCACACCCTCCTTAGGCCACTGCTCCTTTCTGTTCTCCTGATACCTGTGTACCACTGTGAACTGCAGCAATCACTGAATCTCATTACCCAAGACCCAAAGTGTCATTCAGCCGATGTGACAAATGCACCCCCTCAGGTAAACTAATGGTATGCTGAGAAGACAAAAGGGACTCAGGAGGTTGCAGGGCCTTACTGCTTGGTTTTCATTTGAGGGAACTGAGATCTTTACAGTCCAAGTGACGTTCTTGCCCAAAGCATTCCCTCTTTCTGCATCTTTTGGAAGATGTCAGTGCCACAGCTGTGACTATCTATTGTCTGTAGTGGAGAAACTTTAAAGTCCATAGAAAATATTTGCCAGAAGAGTCCTTGGCTACCCTCATATCACACCACCTTGGTCCATTGCCTTTATTATGTATCCAGTTCTGTTCACACTGCGTATATTTAGTTTTCTGAGCTTCTGTGATTTGTGCCAAAGTACAGAGACTACCTGATTTCATTTTTCATTTCCATGACCAATTCTTACCTCATGTGGCAGTGTTATGGGTTGAATTGTGTTCCTCATGTAGATATGTCAAAGTACTAACTTCCAATACCTGAGAATGTGACCTTACTTGAAAATAGAGTCTTTTCAGGTTTAATCAAGTTAAGATAAGGTCATCAGGGAGAGTCCTAATCCAATGTCACTGATGTCCTAAGAAGATAGCCACATGATGACAGAGGCAAGCTTAGGAATGCCAAGAATAGCCGGTCACAACCAGAAGCTAGGAAGAGGCAAGGAAGGATTCTTTACAGGTTTCAGAAGGAGGTGAATACATGCAGAAATAAAGGCAAAAAAGAGGACAGTTGGAAGCCAAAGGAAAGGAAGAAGAGCTTCCTTTATTGGGCTGGTTAACTAATGTCATTGGTGTTAGCTTTCTATTGAAATGATCCATAGTGGTTTCATGTGATATCTTGAAAAAATATTGATGAGGGGACTCTCCCAGTCCACTTCCTTAAAATATAATGTAATTTGCTTTTTAAATAAATTTTCATCATAGAACAGTCAGCTGCCGTACAGTGTTCTAGGTTATAATCTAGTTCATTTTCCTTAATATGATGGCTTTTGTACTTTTCTGTTTTATTATGTCTTTTAATATCTTATTTTGTAGTGAAACCTAAATGCATGAATAGTAGTATGTATTTCCTCAAAATATGTAATCAAAGGCACTTAAAAAACATGAATAATCCATAATATATTTTTCAGGTTCAACTGATGAGCTACAGGGTGCTGTGTTCCAAGTTCTGTTTACTCTCCACAAATAAAATTAAAAATTAAATATGGCCTTTCTTAAAATAATCAGTTCCCATAATTTATTTTGTGAAGCTGTCCTGTGTTTATAAACAGTACAAATGGAAGTAAGGA
>VMDR010028685.1:0-13054 GCA_007922815.1 Macrotus californicus | reverse complement strand
GTGTGGTTAGGTGCGCAGTAGGCCCTGGAGCTGCTGCAGGAGAGTTTCCCAAGCAGCTGCTGAGTGCCTCTTAGTTCTCTTTTTCTTTCTGAAAAACTCCTTTTTGCTCAAGCCTGCCACTCCATACAAGCAGCTGGCCTGTCCCACAGACCTGCTTTGCAATCAGATGGGGACTGACCCATTTGGGCCGCTCACGCCCCACTCTCCCCAGCCGGCCTCACAGTCTCAGTGGGTGCGCACCTTCCCTGCGTTTTCGCCAGTTGGTCCTTATTCGCCCCCTGGGACTTCAAGCACCCAGGTCTTTCCCGGTGCTGCTTACACCTTGTTCGGCAGGGGGAGGAAGCCCCTGACCCGGCACTCTCCCTAGAATCCTTCTGCTGACCCGGTGCCCACCGGGTCTGGGGCTACAGCCCCCTTGGTCCCGTGCTGGGCCCAGGGACCTTATTGTCCTGAAGCACGCTCCCTACCATGTTTTTTTCAGTGCTCTTTCCAAATCCTGGTCTCCAATCTTCTTATATGCTGGATACCTTTGGCTGTTCCTTCTGTTCCTCAGAAGATCAGCTAGGTATCTCACCCGTGTGCAGGGAGAAGTGGATTCCGCTCCCACCTATCACACCGCCATCTTCCGCTCTCCTCAATCCATTCTTAATTCTTGTGATTCTGTCTCACTATCATTCTCATGTATTTTCTGTCCTCTATCCCACTGCTATCCAAAATAATTCCTGTATTAATGACTCAACCATTGTATCAGTGATGGTCAAACTATGGCCATGGGCTAACCTTGACTCTATTTATGTCTTCTTGATGGACTCTTCCCTTGAGTATTATGAACTGACCTTCTGGGTCTCTTTTTATGGCCCTTATTTTGAAGTCTATTTTGTCTGATATGAGCATTGCTACCCTGGCTTTTTCTTCCTATTTGCTTGGAATATTTGTTTCCAGCCCTTCACTTTCAGTCTGTGTAGGTCTTTTGTTCTGAGGTGGGTCTCTTTTAGGCAGCATATGTGTGGGTCATGTTTTCTTATCCATTCAGCTATTCTGTGTCTTTTGATTAGAGCATTTGATCCATTTACATTTAAGGTTATTATTGATAGGTTCTTATTCATTGCCATTTTACTTCTTTCATACCTGTGTTCTTCTTTCTCACTCTTTTTTTTTCCTTTTCTTAAAGCAGACCTGTTAGCATCTCTCACAGTGCTGGTTTGGAGGAGATGTATTCTTTAAGGCTTCTTTTCTCTGGGATACTCCTTATTTGCTCTTCCATTTTCACTGAGAACCTTGCTGGATATAATAGTGTTGGTTGCAGGCCTTTGTTTTTCATTACTTGGAATATTCCTTGCCAATCCCTTTGGCTTGTAGTGTTTCCATTGAGAAGTCAGCTGATAGTCTTATCCACGTTCCTTTTTCTGTGACTTCCTGTTTCTCCCTTCCTGCCTTTAGATTCTATCTTTGTCTTGGAATTTTGCCATTTTAATTATGATATGTCTTGACATGGGTCTTTTTGGGTTCCTCTTGACTGGGACTTCTATGTTTCCTGAATATTTGTGACTTTTTATCACATCAAATTAGGGAAGTTTTCCATCATTGCTTTTTCAAACAGGTTTTCTATCCCTTGCTCTTCTTCTTCTTCTCCTATTATATGGATATTATTACATTTCAATTTGTCCTGCCATTCCCTTAACACCTCTTCATTCCTTCAGAGTTTCTTTTCATTTTTTTGCTTTTTCTGGGTGTTTTTTTCTACCTTGTCCTCCAGCTTGCTGATTCAATCCTCTGCTTCATCTAGCCTGCTTTTGATTCCTTCTACTGTGTTCTTCAATTCAGAAATTGTATTCTTCATTTCCTCTTGGCCCTTGTTGATAGTTTCTGTTTCCTTTTCCATGTTGATATAATTTGCAGTGAGTTCATAATTTTTTTCCTACAGTTTTTGGTAATTCTCTGTGACCTCATTGAGTTTCCTTATAACCATTGCTTTGAACTCAATATGTGATAGTTGACTTGCTTCCATTTCTTTTAGCATTCTTTCTGAGGCTCCCATCTTTCCTTTCATTTGGGGATTGTTTCTTTGTCTTTCCATTTTTGTGAGATTCTTCTTGTTAACCTCTCATTCTTAAATTAATCTGTTCTGACTCCCTGGGTTTGTGGTGTGAACTTCTATGGTAGGAGACCTGTGAGATTTAGTGGTGCAGTCTCCTTGATCTCCTGAACTTGCTGCTCTTGGGCTATCATTTATGTTGGCTCTCTGGATGTATTTGAGTTTTGATTGTTGTTGGGTCTTTCTTTCGTGGTTCCTTCCTTCCAGCTGATTAACTGAGGATCACTCTACCCATCACATCTTACATACTGTTGTGCAGGCGCGGACAGGTTGTGTTGAAGCTGGTTCTTCTCTGTGTCTGAGGACATGTGGCTTCTTTCTCGCTATTGCTCAGTTGTTTGTTCTGGATAGTTTTTTCCACCGTTTAGTTGTAATTCAGGACAGTCTAGGTGGAGGTTAGTGTGGCTTTCAGTCACTCCTCTGCCATCTTCCTTTGTTTTCTGTTGGTGGTTCATTTGTTGGTGGTACCTCTGTTCCAGCAGGTATATTGGTGTTCACAGCTCCCACCTACTCTTGTATGTGATCAGTTGGAGGGGGAAGGCAAAAAGGATTGAGACCGCAGGAGTGTATTATATGGGATTTAAAGTACCAACACATAGAGAAGAGATGGGAGATCCTTTGAATAAGTATAGTGTTAACCATGACATTTCATCCAAGTAGCCACTTTTTAGAAAGGGTGGAAAAGAGATAAGGCTCTTGTTAAATGGGGAAGGATTGTGATTTGAATCCAGAAAACTGAGAGCTTGTGGGAGGTCAGATTATGAGATGTAGTGAGAGTAAAGGATAGAAAGTAGGCATAGTATGTGAGAGAATGGAGTTAACCACAACAGTAAAAAGTTCCAGAACATAGTGAAATGGGCTAAGGTACAGGAGGGGTGCTGTGTAGTATTTACAATAGTATGGAACAACAATTATTTACAATAATACTGGAACAACAATCATATGACAGAATCTATGTGATCTGAATAACAAGAATAGGAAGTACACAACCTAGAATAGTGTGCTAATGGAACACAAGTGAAGTGAAAATAGGAAAATTAAAATTACACTATGAAGGAGAAAACAAGGAAAACCAGTCAAACAATGCAATTAAAGAAACAAATAACATGATGAAAACTAAACAGAAAGAAGAGAAATAAAACCATTAAAATGGAAGTAAAAGTAATGAAAAATAATAATAATAATACAAATAAACAATAACATGCAAGTTCTCTGGAGTAGCAAAGTGAAGTTTGTCTCAGTTTCCCAGTTGTTGGGATTAGCCTTGTGATCCCTCTTTGGGTCTCAGGAGTGAATTTTTGAATCATACCTTTGAACTGAGTGAAGATTGCGAGAGATCTGTGAAATTGCTGGATTTATAGAAGTACTTCCAGATGACCAGGATAAAGATATACTAATTATGGGACATAATAAACTGAAGATAACTGTGGCTTTTATAACTTTTTGTTGAAAAACATTGCCAATTTTTAGCCATTTGTTTTTCAGGCATAAGAAAACTTTCTCTTTCTTAAAGCAGTTTGGTAAAGTACACTTTTATAAGCAATATTGACATGTTTATTTTTCCCCCCCACCTGACCCCTCTGGAATTTGGAAGCTCTTAGAGTATTATTCTGTCCATGGCAATTTGTTTGCATGAATCCAATAGGAATCTGATTTCTTCATAACAGAATGGATAAAGCCAGTTTCCAATTGTGATTCTATTAACCAAGACTTTCACTGGAATGTCATGCCTGAAGGAGGCATGCCTGGACTCTGGCTGTTACCAGAAAGCCTTGAGGAACTGAAATTGACTTTTGAATCCAATTAAAGCCCCTTGGAGATATGGCCTGGTACCTTGCTTGATCACAAGGTTCATGGCAGTCTTTCTAGATAAGGAGCAAAGGTTACTTTCTGAAAGTAAGTAACTTTTCATGCCTGAAAGATGACATGGGAAAAACCTCAAGACATTTTGGAGACCTCAAGAACTTGAGAAACTCATACAAATATGCAGGTACCGCAGGCAGAGCCTGATGGCAACTGTGTAGCTTGGCTTCCCAGCCCTGAGGAAGTGTTGAAAGCTCAATCTAGGAATTCCTTGTAAGTTCCAGCAAAGTACTCTAGATTTAAGAAAGCTGATATGATCAATTACTGTTACTGTTGTGTTTATGCTAGTAATCAGGCCAAACTGAAACTGGACTTAATACAGTAAATGAATTGGCCTTGATTTGCCTCTTTGATAAAAATGAGGATGAGTTTAGGGGAAAAAACTATGTTCCAATAAAAATCTATTAAACACAGTTATGAAAAGTAGACTCTAATTCAGTAAATTGTCTGTAAAATTTTATTTCTCATCTATGAACTATACTGGATCCTGAATTTCTCCAGCTGTCTTTCAAACAAATGTTTCATTTTTCCTTCATCCTTTGATTTGCAAATATTGAGAACTACTGATACAGTATCAACCATTTATAATTTACCTGAGCACCTGATAATGTCACCAGAAACATTTAAACTGCAGGTAATGAGGACATATCAGAGAGTCACTGCTTAATTTCTTTCCAGCAAAAGCCTTGCATTTGGAAGCATTCTCATCTGACACTTTTACAGACTCAAACTGTTTTATGATTTGCTGTGCTCGTTGACCTTTCTGTTCTTTCTGTTTTCATAGAATATATACTATGACCTCGTTTACCTGGTTTCTGTCAATTTCTTGGGGTTGTCTGGCTGGATTCTACAGAAACAACACCTTCCCCCAGTAGACGGTAATGCTCCCCACTGAGAACAAACACTCTGACTGTTGAGTCTGTACAGAGTTCCTGACAGGGGCCTCTGCTGACCTGCCATGGTAGATTCACCCTGAAAACCAGACATGGGGAAGGCTTCTGAACACTCTTCAAACAGATGCATGAGAAGATGTTTTCCATCATGAGAGAGCAGACTAACTGCACCATGCCATAGCTCACCTACACAGTTTGGGAATGTGTGGGGTGGCTGTCAGCAACCCTGTGCAAGAATATTATGGTACTGACTACTACACACTATTGGTGGCATTTCCTCCTCCTGGGACTCTTTGGCTTTTATATTGCACTTTTAGTTTTAGTATATATCCTTTACTGTATCTGTGATATATGGATGCAGTGTGCCAACATGCTTACCACACAGGTCCCCTACCAGAAGTAACATGAAGAATGTGAGATGGAAGAGCAGTGATGGGGTATAGTGTGTGGTCAGTACACGGCCCTCCCCTCTCCTATGACTGAGGGTTAGTCAGAGGGTCTCTGACCAGAAGGAGTATGTATTGTTTTGGGAGTGGATTGTAACTCCTTCCTTATCTCCTTTAGGGAGCTGACTTCTTATCCTGTGACTGCTTCTTGACCTTTTCCCTCTGCATGTATGCACTGATGCAGTGTAGCTCCAGGCCACACATAGGTTTGTGCAACCTGGACCTGTGCTTCCTTTGTCTGGGACCCATTATCACGAGCCTCAGACTGGAGGAGGTGTGGTCTCTTGCATACCATCCTGCTGCTCTCAGTGCACTCCCCTTTAATGTGAGTAATGAATGGCATGTTCACATCTGCTAGTCCACTGGGTGTGTTTTTGGAATATCATGAACACATAAGCAGCTCCCTGGTTTGGGACTCCTGTACTACAATGCAGTCTCTCTCTCACCAACCCAACCCCATTGGTGCACTCCCCTTTGATGTGAGTAATAAACAGAATGTCCATATCTGCTAATTCTTCAGGTGTTTGTTTTTTTTAATATCATGAACACTTAATCAGCTCCTTGGTTTGGGTTTGAAGCACCTTCATTACAACTGGTGGTAGATTAGGGAGGTGTGAAAAAGCAAAGGGGATGTAGAAGTGGGAGACCTCTGGGATGGGATAAAAGGTAAAATGATGGACACATACCGCTTTTACATAGGTGTGTAAAGGATAGCTAACAGTCAACAATTAGCATTATAACAATAACAATGAGAGGATTTGTGGTCTCAGCTTTGGTGTTGTGGTTGTGACTAAGGGGTTTGGAAAAAGGAAAGTTACCATGACATTCTAAAGGTATATTATCATAGATGCAAAAAGACAATAAACAGGCTCAATTAAGGTAAAGATTACCTTTGTTAGGGAAAAATACCAGCCTAGGAATTGACTACCTGCCATGAACTGCTGTTAATGTTTTAATTACAGACTATCCTTTGTGGTTACTTTAGGTCTCTGAGTTTGTAAGTCTGCCTTGCAGGCCTCCTCTGAACTTGTCAGGTTAATATGTGGCCCATTTTTATTCAGTGTTGAAGACATCTGGCCCCTGAGGGATCCTGCCACTACTGATTTTGATCCCATGTTCCATCCAGGGTACCAAGGGAGCATTAGGTTCTAGGTCTTGCTGAAATAGCTAGCAGAGAGTTGCTGACCATTAAAACTCTCTTCAGCTTTTGATTCACCTCTTCTAACCATCACCCAAATGAGAAAACACTCCAAGTGAGCAGATCGGGCAACTTAATTTTCTCCTTCTTAGAAAAAAATGGGGACTCCTAGTGGTTTCTCTTTGCTTCTCTACCTATAATTTCAAGTTTACTGCAATAGCAGTCAGTGAGCACAAGTGGCCAAGCTAGGAGATACTGAATTACCACTCATGATGAGGCAGAAGATATAACAGGAAACCCTGAGATACTGCAGCTGTCATCAGACCACATCCTGATTTTTTAGTATCACCTTGTGACACCTGATAGTAATTAGCATTGTGCTTTCTTCCCCAAGTAGGCAATAAAAGAGGATGTGTGAAATCACATATGTAGAAGCTTAAGTAAAACTTCTATAAAGCAGGGGTGTCAAACTCATTTTCACTGGGGGCCATATCAGCCCCGTGGTTGCCTTCAAAGGGCCGAATGTAATTTTAGGACTGTATAAGTGTAACTACTCCTTAGCTAGGTGCAAAGAGCTCGGTGCTACCACCAGGTAGAAACAAGGTGCTGGGCCGGATAAAATAAGGGGGAGGGCCAGATTTGGCCCATGGACCTTGTGTTTGCCACCTGTGCTATAAAGTCTGAGTAACCCTTTAATAGAAAGGAGCCATTCCCTGGCCAGTAATGGCCTACTCCCATGTCTTGGCAAATATACTTTCCTTAATAAATTTCCTGCTTGCTTTACAATATCTGTGTGGTCAGTCCAAGTCTTTATTCACAACCTCCAAGAGCCTGGACTCTGTTCCCATCTGCAAAAATGAAGAAAACACAAGTTTGATCATAAAGGATATAAGGGCTGTAAGAAATTTTCTTAAAATAAACTACTTACAGCATTACTTTTGAGCAGAAGCAGTGGTGTTAAATGTAATCTCTTCATAGTTCTAAACCAGAAACAGGAAGATAAATAGAGAAATTTGTGATTACCTTCTGCTGTCTTAGGCATTTTACTCTGTCAGCTCTGTTTGAGTATATTCTCCCCTGGAACCAGGTAGGAATTTAGGGTACTATCTCATCACTCTGACACTGAAATGCAATTTTTAAACCTCCTGGTTTTTAAAAGATAACAGTTTAACCCATCTCTAGAGAGCAAACAAGAATGTGCCCCAGAAGTCTGACCTTAAGTCCAAGGCTTGTCATCAGCATTTACACCCTCTTCCCTTGCACACCATGGCCTCTCAGTCCGGGTAAAGGGTAATTGCCTGTTCAACAGCATCTACCATAAGCAAATTGAGAATATGGGACACTGGGAGGAGTGAACCTCAAACTACAAGGAGAAAGCAGAGACCTGGGAGAGTTTGCATTTAATTTTTGGGAGATAAAGGCAATTAGGAAGATGAAGGTCTTAAGGCACGTTGGGAATTGACTAGAGGCACCACCTATGGAAAGGGTATCACAACAAAGACAATTAAAAAAAACAAAGGGGGAGAACAGGTTGCAGAAGTGTTCAGATTTTTTTTTTCATTCTGGCAGAACCTAGTTTACATTAGAAGCAAAATCAAAGAGTTCTATATTTGTTGACTTCCTCACTTCAGAATAGGTGCTGATCCTTCCCAGTCCCTCTGTTCCCTGCTACCTAAGGTTTGGGTATGGTGCCACCAGCCTATTAAGCTATCTGGATTTGGGTCCAGGCTGAATAAACCCAATGAAGCTCATTGAGCCAAACCCAGATTCTCAAAGCCCCTCTAACGTGGCCTTCTCTCCTTAGCCTAGACCAGTGTGGTTTTACATGGCCAAAAGGGGTACACTAGTGACAAAGGACTCAGGCTGTTAAAATGGTAATATGAGTGATCTCAAATCCAATGACAGAAGAGAAAACAGGCTTCAGTCAGATAAGTCAGCTCCAGAACTAAGGTTTAACTCCCTTTTTGAAAATGTCAGCTTCTGTGTTTTTCGTTGTTATTTTCATCTTCATACAACTTTGCCAGAGGCCCTTTCTTTAATTAAGCCCAATACTAATATCCTTTTTGTATGTGCCAATTTTGTTACCACAGCCAATTAAATAAATCTGAAAAATAAAGCTAATTGTAACCCAAAAAGCAAACAAAAACTTTATATTCTGTATAATTTTATCCATAACATTCTTTTTTTTCAATTAATAACAATTGCACCTCAGATAAACCTCATTGGCTATGATGCTGTCATTGTGCAAAACTCATTCATAACATTCTTGAAGTGACACAGTTATTAAGATAGAGAACAGACTAGTGATTGTCATGGTATAGGGAGCAGAGAGGGGAGGTGACTATAAAAATGTAGCATGAGGGATCCTTGTGATGATGGGAAACCCAAATAAGGGGATTAAATATGACAGTTTTTATCTCTGTCATGTGAAAGAACACCAGAAGAAGGTAGTTCAGGGCTAATATGGTAAAATCACCATCCTCAGTGGCTCAGTCTCATTCTAATTTTCTGCTCATACATTCTTAGGCAGGTGTCAATCCTGAAAATCACCTCACCATGTAAGGTGGCTGCAGGAGTGTTATGATCCACACAGCAGGCACAAAGGACAAAAGGCCACTTTTCACAAGTGAGTGAAGCCCCTTTAGAAGAAGGTGGCCATTTAATTTATTGTCCAAATATCATTTATATTCACCTTTGAGATAGAAAGAGGGTGCTTTTAATAATTATACAAGAGCAACAAGTGGAAATTGAAAGTATAAACCTGGTGCCATTTGCTGTCATGGTGCAATTTGCCAAGCAGCCCTATGACCTTTTTAAACATGACTGCTATTTTATTCTCTTGAGTTTATGTCCCTGGGACTGGAAATTACTGGAAAGCAAGAACAGAACATGACTAACCACCCTCAACAGCCACAGGCAAAAGATAACATTGGAGCAAACTGCAGTTTATACAAAACCAACTGAAAACTCCTGTGTTGCAATGTCCCTAATAGCCCATTGGCCACACCACAGCAACCTTCCCATGCCATTATATTCCAATTATAATCCAATAAAAACTCAAAGCCCCCATCCCTCGGTGCTGGTGTATCTATCTATACCATGCCCATTTCTTGTCTTGGAAAGTGAATAAACTTTGCTCTCTGCATTTTCTTTTCTTTGTGAATTCTTTCACAGCTCATATCACCAACCACCCAAACATTTTAGTGGCCCATATGGGGACATCCTCTATTTCTTCCTCTCCTTTGCCTCCTGAGACTTGTGACTAGGGGAGAAATGGACAGTGGAAGCTCAACACAGGCTTACCTCCTAACCCTGTCTCTGCAAGTTTCAGAGAGGGGATTCTAATCCTTTTCTGTCTCTCCAGACTCCTCTACAGACAGTGTCCTCCTCACCTCCTCTGAATATTGGAACAAAAACATTCACTTTGTCAAAAGTGATAGGTTAGTGCCCCCCTCCCACATCCTGTTGTCATAAACCCTCAAACCCCCAGGTTTTGGCCATGAGGAATGCCTCCAACTGTCGCAGTCCCGTCCAGCAGGACCGCGTGTTGTTGTGGAATGCTTGTCCTATATCCCCAGACAAGTGACGAACAAATTCACACGGACTAAAATCCGGTGGAGAAAAGGGACATGTGGCTGATCTCCCAAAGAGAAAAAAAAGCCCTCACTCCTGCCTCGACAGGCTTTTATTGATACTCTAGGTACATCACATCCAGGGTGATTCTCATTAACTATGCACAGGTTCACTTTAGGTGTTTCCCATCATAAAAGAAAGAAAGTCACCAGTAGCTTCAAAGAGAGAGGTCATCTACAAATGTAAAGGAGAGAAGGCTGGGCTATTTACATTTCTGCTTGGGAAGCCTAGCAAAAGTCACAGTAAACTTCTGCTGTTTCCATCCCAGGTGAGGGAGTTTTTGCAAGAGCAAGTTTCAAAGTGGCCTAGGTACAATGCAGGCCTGATTACCCACAGGAAACCTATCCACGGATATGATCTGCACATGACCCGCAATCTGGACTGCGTTCAGATCCAGAGCTGAGTAACAGGCCTCATCACACATGAACAGGTTCCCCATATCCAACCATCTCCCTGCTGGGTTTGGCCTGCTCTGAAACTTAGGGATGCCTGACTCTGGACAGATCTTCATGGTTTTGTCTACTCTCAGACTCGGGGACACCTGGATCTGAGGCAGATATTCATGGTCTCTCTGCCATCAGGCTTGTGGACAGTCAACTCTAGCAAAAGATCTCTAGGTCATTTGAGATGGAAATGCCTTTCTCAAACCTTCTACTCTCTCCATTTGTTCTCATCCCTGAGTTATTCTTCCCTTTTCTCATCATGGGTGATAATCAACCCCACTCGAGAATTTTTAGTTAAAAATTTGAAGGCTTTAGGACTTACTGACCTCAAGCCCAAACACTTAATTATTTATCGCAACATGACCTGGCCTCAGCACAAACTGGGTGACTAGGAAATCTGGTCCACGAATGGATCTCTTAACTATAATACTATGCCCCACTTGACCTATATCATTGCCATCTTGAGAAATGGCCTGGGGTTTCTTACATTCAGACCTTTTTTCCAAATCTGTCATCATCCTGATCTTCACATCTCCTGTCACATGCTCTTACTTACACCTACTTCCCTTCCTCCTCCATCTTCCCAATATTCAAGTGATCACCCACTCTCTGCACCTCTTCCTCTATATCCCCTTTAGCCCCTTTGCATGACTCTTAAACTCCTTCCATCTCCTATACCTATTTCTCCTGAGACCTCACCCCTGCCCCCTCTTCAGGTTGGTTTTTCCTGGCCATATGCGTTTCAGCCATTTCTTTCAGGAATACCCCAAGTCTGCTACCCAGCTCCCTCTCTGTGAGGTTGCTGGATTGAAGGGCAGGCTCCTTTTTCAATGTAAGACATCTCCCAAACTGAGGTTAGACTCAGCAGTTTTTTGGCAAATATGGCTAAATTTACAAAGGAGTTTGACTATCTCACCCTCTCATATGACATCCTTGAGACCATTTTATGACTGCCAATTTTTACTTCTTAATCCCTTCACTTTACTCACCTAATCCCTTCCTTTTTCTCTGGCAACTATCACCTTTCCTCAGAGTAAGCTTCTATATAAATATGGTAGAGATAGTTCTCTAATGATAGTTCTCTTTAAAATTAGAGATAGTTCTGGCCAAGATGGAGGTGTAGGTAGACACACTGTGCCTCCTCGCACAACCAAAAGAAGGACAACAACAAATTTTAAAACAAAAAACAACCAGAACTGACAAAAAATCGAACTGTATGGAAGTCCGACAACCAAGAAACTAAGAAACATACATCCAGACTGGTAGGAGGGGCGGAGAGGACTCGCGTGGCGGGGCGGCGGCTGGCAGACCGGGGAAAGGCGAGGCTGGCCGGGAGAGGTGGCGGCTGCGGACCAGGCATCCCACTCCCTTGTGAGGATAAATGGGGAGGAACGGCTCGGGAGCGGGACAGACCCCGAAACCCAGAGTTCCGGCGCAGGGAGGTGAAGCCTCAGAGCCTCTAATTGAGAACTCCTGTGGGGGTTGAGGCGGTGGCAGTGGGAGAAACTCCCGGCCTCACTGGAGAGCTCGTTGGAGAGACCCACAGGGTCCTGGAGTGTACACAGCCCTCCCACTGGGGATCGGCACCGGAGCCAGCACCAGAGGGGCCCGGTTGGACTGTGGGTAGTGCGGAGGGTGTCTGGTAACTGGCAGGGAGCGGAGCGGCCGCCATTGTTCCCTCTCGGACCCCTCCCCCACAAACAGCGTCACAACGCAGCAACATGGCTGCCCTGTCCTGGTGAACACCTAAGGCTATGCCCCTTTCTATGTAACAGGTGCGCCAAGACAACAAAAATAGCCCAAATGAAAGAACAGATCAAAGCTCCAGAAAAAAATACAACTAAGCGATGAAGTGATAACCAACCTATCAGATGCACAGTTCAAAACACTGGTAGTCAGGATACTCACAGACTTGGTTGAATTTGGTCGCAAATTAGATGAACAAATGAAGGATACAATAAGGGAAATGAAGAAAAATGTACAGGGAACCAACAGTGATGGGAAGAAAAACGGGACTCAAATCAATGGTGTGGACCAGAAGAAAGAAAGAAACATTCAACCAGAACTCAATGGAGAAACAAGAATTCGAAAAAACGAGGACAGGCTTAGGAACCTCCAAGATGTTTTGAAACGTTCCAATATCCGAATCATAGGGGTGCCAGAAGGAGAAGAGGAACAGAAAGAAATTGAAAACTTATTTGAACAAATAATGAAGGAGAACTTCTCTAATTTGGCAAAGGAAATAGACTTCCAGGGGGTCCAGGAAGCTCAGAGAGTCCCAAAGAAGTTGAACCCAAGGAGGAACACACCAAGGCACATCATAATTACATTACCCAAGATGAAAGATAAGGAGATAGTCTTAAAGGCAGCAAGAGAAAAGGAGAAAGTTACCTACAAAGGAGTGCCCATCAGACTGTCAGCTGATTTCTCCAAAGAAACCTTACAGGCGAGAAGGGGCTGGCAAGAAGTATTCCAAGTCATGAAAGCCAAGGACCTACATCCAAAATTACTCTATCCAGCCAAGCTTTCATTTAGAATGGAAG
>VMDR010028684.1:0-13055 GCA_007922815.1 Macrotus californicus | reverse complement strand
AAATGCAAACTGCGAAATTCTTTTGACAGGGCTCTTTCCTTTAGCTAATTTATATTTTACTCTTTTTTAATAATATTTTGAATGACAATATAAAAGGAACATACACTTCTTAAAAATGTAATATTGTATTTGGAAGACTCAACTATGTTAGGCAATTTCTTATGAGACCGAGTCTTCTCATCTAGCCCCTAGACCTTTAAACACAGTAATTCTCCAGTCTTTCTTACAGTAAAGAACATGCTCTTTAAAAATACATGGGCAAAGACTGTTTTAAGTCTTTCCCTGGCCCATTTAATCACCCCCTGGCTTTCTTGTTTCTTTTCTTTAGTTTCAGTTTCCTGAGTTCTGCCCGTGTTCAGCCTCCATGCTTACCTAACAGCACATGTAGCCTCTGCAAATGTTCATAGTTTCACTGCCTTGTATGGTTCCTTATGGAGAGACAGTTCCTTCACTAGTTTTGGTTCTGTGGAACCTTCACTAACAGGGCTAACTGAAGTGACAAATCTACAATGATAAACTTGAACTGGTCTACTGTAAAACACTACAGTGAAGCTATGTGTAACATAACTTTTCCTTGGATTTTCTATGGCCAGTGACTATGGGCTTTCCTTCAATTTTGGGCACACAAAGCTCATTTGTGGCTCAGGGATTGGAATTTACTGTCCCCCTTTACTGTGGTGCTTTCCCCCTAATCCTTTAGGCATTTGGCTCTATGCATCTGTCTGAACTCCTCCTAAAGAGTACTGCAGCTCCCTGCCCCACTGTCTATCCCACTGCTAGGTTTTATTTGCCTCATTAATAAAAATCCCAATATGAAACGACCTACTCTGTCTATTCCTACTTGAAAATAAAACACATAAGTGAGAAGTCCTTTGTCTCTCTCCTTGGTTATAATCACATTGCCCAGAGCAGTGTTGGCACAGTGCAGCCTCAAAATAAATATTTGTGGGATGAAGAAATAGTATTTAGAACTAGTGAGGTAGTAGTCTCACTCCAGTTTGTACCATTCAGAACTTGCTAGTGGTATTGTGTTTTGGTCCAGTGATTGCATTTTAAGAGTGTACCACTGACAACGTAAGCATTCCAGGAACTACACAACCCAGGTAGGTGAAGAGGCTCCAAACAATTTTTCTACAAAAATTTGTATTAAGAGCATATGTAAGTATGTCTTAGAGAATAAGTATTGTGCATAAAATTATAAATTTGAAAGTATTTGGGAGAGTTGAGCTAGGGGAAAGGAACTGAGTCTATTCTACGCAGCACTGGAAAGCCTAACCTAAAATTAAAAGGACACTGACTGCAGAGTCTGATGAGAGCTCAGGTTAAAAGTAACCAAACTCCTCTTCTTCAGATAAAGAGAAATAAATCCTAGGGTGTTTACATCAAAATATGCCCCAAGATGTTATAGATCTTGAAATGCAGAGGTAAAACTAGAATCCAGGCTTCCTGACTCTCAGTATTTTTTACATTAGAATTTTCTTTTGTTTCCACTAAAAATCACTGAAAGTGTTTGAGGCTCCATTCAATCACTCATTCATTCGCTCATTCATTTATTTATTCCATAAAAATGCATTGAGTGCTATCTGTTAGAGATCTAACTGCTTGAATAGAGTGCCACATAGATGAGTTCCTGGTTCTTACAGAGTGTGCATTCCATCCTGTGGTGGAAGAGAGATTTGACTAAACATGGCTACTGAGGTCAGTTAGTCTTGTAGGGATGTAGAAGTTTTGCACTAGACATAAGAACTGTTTGGTGTTGAGAGCAGGATATTTCCATCTGAAAACACGAGGGACTGCTTTGTGAAGCAGGAGACGAGCTCCCGCCCCTGAGGTGTTCAAGCAGACAGAGAGAGGATTCAGAGGGACTGTCCTGCAAGAGATGTAATATCTAAAGGGGGAGAAAGTCAAGTTCCTTTTCCTCCAGGGTCTACTTTTGCTTTATTCGAAACATGCCCAGATGCATGATTAATGTGTTATGAAGCTGTTAATGGATGATTCAGTGCAGTCTCCTGGTGGCCCGCCTGGCCTCAGAGCCTCCGTGACCCATGGGAAAACAGGGTAATTAAGGATTCTTCCCTCAGATTACTTGATGTGGACCCAGAGCGCTGCTGGGTCCCTGTAATCAGTCAGATTATTTTCAAGACAGTAAAAAGAGGTTCAAAACGTTATAACTTTACAAATCAGGGGGCTTGTCCCAAACAGGTATTTTTAAAACACTTCCCATGTTTTAATGGTGCCTAACTAACAGCATTAAGAGGTGTCATGAGCGGAATCTGGGAAGGTGTCACATTGTGAGCGTGATTAAGTTTGGGCCTTGGATCAGAGGCTGGGTCTGTCTCAGACCCACAGGCCCTCAGGCCCCTGCAGTGTGTGAGATCTGCTGAGCCCCTGCTTATTCTGATCATCTATCTCCCTGCCTTCCTCCTTGCCAAGTGTCACTTTGGAAAAGTGGTTTAATTAAAAAATATGTGTCATTGAATGTCAATTCTGTTTTTTTGGAATAATGACTGCACATATCATTATTTTGAGGCTGTGTTTGTTGCTATTCTCCTTAATTTGTCCCCCAAACATGTGTTTGGAACTGAAAAATTTCAGTTCTTTTCATAGTATCATCTCTTCTACCATCCCATATTTCCACTCTGATCTACATATTTTTGTTGAGTGATAAATACATTGATTAAAAGGCTACATTACATCAAGTTTAAGAAAAATTGGATCATAGAAACATGCGGCATATAGCACGTACTTCTGTTTCATGTCATTTGTTTTGATCTTTTGCTCACCCAGATGGATTACAACATATGCCGCTTTGATCACTAAAGATAAATAATGGAAGGATGAACTTACAGTCTGAGAAAAATCATTTTAACTTTTACATTAACTCAACTTTAGTTTTCTGTAAAAGCAGACTATGTTAAATATTCCTCTTGTCTTGTCATGCACCAACTTTGCAGTCAAGAATCAGTTCTCCAAGATTGTACACGCCCCGACTGGGGACTGAGCCCGCAACCTAGGCATGTGCCTTGACCGAAAATTGAACCTACAACCTTTGGTTTACAGGACTATGCTCTAACCAACTGAGCCACACTGGCCAGGGCTCTTTGAACACATTTTAAAGCATCTTTATTTCAGCACAGAATTTGCTTTAACATGTAGAAAATACCAAAGGAAACAGAATTTCATTATGCTTCTTTTGCATTTTACTTACTTGGAATGGTACTCTCAGATTCGGAGCTTAGCACAATATATGAAAATGCAGATACTTTACCAGATGTGTGTAGGAAGAGGCGGATTGTGATCCCTGTCCTCTGACAGGGTGTGAGCTCCATTCTTCCCTTAGGAATGCCTTCCCATTCTCTCCTTGTCAGAGTCTCAGAGAAGAGATGATGGCACTGCAGGGCCCCTGCCCAAACTGCCCCGTTGAGTGTCTGCTGAGAACAAATCCCAGCCACTTGTCCGTGGCTACCTGCAATGCCTAGCTGCTTCTCCTGTGTGAGTGCAAAAAATCCAGGCTACTCTAGGACCTGTAGGTCCTATAGACCAAGTGCTGCCATAGCACCATCGTTCTCTCCACTTTACACAGGCTGGGGTAGCCATCCTAATTAATGCACAGTGCTAGACTCAATAAACTTACACAAACAGTTCCTGAGCTCGGAAGTCTAAGGAGAGTCTAGGAAGTCTCTTTCTTTTGTGGCATTTCATTTTCCAGGACTGATTTCATTTCAGAGCTGTTTGTGGGATGAGGGGCAGTTGGAAGAGGATTGGTGCTGAATGAGAGAAGAAATGATTGCCAAGTATTAAGGTTTGGGTAGCTGCATCCACAATCTCATGCTTCTCTTAAGTGCAAATAGTATAGTATGCCCATCTGGGAAGGAAGCCCTGGAAGTGTAGGAAAGCAGAAAGCATTTATTCAGTGCTTGGCATAGACTGGGAGCTCAGCAGATGCTGGCAAGATAGAATGCTGTTTTTGATTAATGCTCTTTGTATGCATTAACTGCTAAAAATATTATTTAATAACAGTAATACATGGAAAATGATTGACATTTTTCTGCAGTTTAGAGAGAAAACATAATACATTATGGTAATTGTCTTTGTAAAAAATAGTAAAACATGTTCCCAAATGCTGAATTTGGAAGTTGCCCAGGGAGAAATTTAAATTTTCCTCTCATTTTATTTATTTTGATCCTGTTTACATAGCAAGAGTATCTTTAAATGAATGTTAAAAATGCCTTCCCCAAAAAGAAGACAAGACTTTTATTTTTGGGGGTACATATGGAATATAAACATAAGTCACAGTGAGTAGGGTCCAGGGAGCCTACAAGAGGCTTTTTGCAGATAAAGGATTGTCCTGAGGCTGGATACAAGAAGTTTTGAATTTGACTCTATGGCTAGTTAATACTTGCAGTAAATGAATATTTACAACAGCCAGTACTTGTTCCTGGGATGAGAGACATTTCCAACTGTGCAGGGGACACTCTTAGGAATGCTTAATGGATACTCTATCAAGTAGAAACTTACTTTGACACCTGTCCAGAAATGACCAATGTGATGGTTAATTTTATGTGTCAAACTAGAGGATGTTTTTGAATGAGATTGACATTTAAATTAGTAAACTGTTTGTTCTTCATAATGTGGGTGGGTCTTATTCAGTCACTTGATGGCCGGAACAGAACAAAAAGACTGGACTCGATCAAGAAAAAATTCTTCAGTAGACAGACTTTGAACTTCATCTGCACTATTAGCCCTCTTGGATCTCTGCCCACTGTGTACTCTGCAGATTTTGGGCTTTCCAGCTTCCATAAATCACACAAGCCAATTCCTCATGGTAAATGTCTTTATATATACAGCGTGGGGCAAAAGTAGGTTTACAGTTGGAGTATGCGAAACAGAGTTTACACTTGTATTATGATTTATTAATTATTATATTATTTTCCATACAAACAACTGTGTACCTATTTCTCCCATGTATATTGTTGCACTGTATATATACATATTATATGTTTTTATATATATATACATATAAAATCTCCCATTGGTTCTGTTTCTCTAGAGAACCCTGCCTAATACAACTGCCAGCAGCCTTTGAAAGTTTCTCTTTGTTGGCCCTAGCTGAAAGAAGGCATGGAGACCTAGGGGGCTAGCTGGGTGATGAGACAGAAAGTGAGAGAGCAGGAAAAACATTGACAGCTGTGGATTAAAACACTACTCTTACAGTGTTAATTTATTGAGCCAGTTATGCAAATTCCAATAGCGATTTGCCTTTCTTAAAACACATCTTCAAAATTAAATATAAATGGACCACAAGGAGTGCAGTAGCATAGTGAGACTGAGTGTTGACTACTGATCACTTATTTTCCCTTTTCTTCATTCTCGCTGCTTATTGCTCCTGACTGATCTCTATCAAGAACCATGCTGGACTCTGTCAGCATGTTAACTGAGTACAAGATAATTTGACAATATCACTTCTCTGCTTAAGTGACTTTGATTACTTCCCACTGCCTTATTTGTAAATCTAATTTTCTTGTCATGGCACACAAGGTCTCTTAACGATCTGATTCCAAAAGACATTTCTCCTTCCAGGTCTCACTAGGGTCCTTTCACTTTCTGATTGGGTGGACTTATTGATCTGCTCCTCGCTGACTGGATATACAGTTATGCTGGTATTGTCCCCCTCTTCCTTGGATGTTCTTTTCCTGTTCATTGGTGGTTGAATTTCTAAGCCCAAGTAAAAAAGGGACCTCAGCTACAAGATATTTTCCGTTTCACTGAATAAAAGAAATCCCCTTCTTTCGGCTGTCAGGGCACTTTTTCACATCTGTGATCATACCATCACACCAGTCTTTACTAGGCGTTGCCCCACACAAGTCTGACTCTCCTGCTGGAGCTTGAAGTAGACGTACCTGGTGGGAATCTTGGCTGTGATACTTGACACTAGGAAGTTATATCTTCACTAGGGCTCAATTTCCTTCTCTGAAAAATCATGAAAATAATACTACTATTAGGAAAATGAAATGTTTAATTCACAAGAGTATTTAGAATGGTGCTGTGCATTTAGGAAGAGCTCTAAAATATTAGCTTCATTTATCTATTGTTTCTTAAATAAATATTAATAGTTATGTGCCAGGCATTATGTATCATCATCATCCTTACTGTTACTGAGTCCACTTTATTTTTGAATGGTGAACATATAGCCCAATAAATGTCACACAGATGTTTATTATATGTTTATTGATATGAGAATTGTTTTGGTCATTAGGCTTAAACACTGGGAAATTGGATGCTCAGTTTTCATTCCATTTATTAGGTGAGAAGATACAGCCTATAGTTATGAAAAGCATGCTTCATACCCTAAAGCTGTTTCCCTTAATGGTTGAGAATTTAAATAACCTAATTAAAATAAAATAATATCTCCCATTTATGCAAAATGACTATGTTTATAAGGACAACACATTATGAAATTACACTGGAAGCACCGATTTATAAATGGTACACATGTACATTTTTATCTTAGTGTAATATAGCAAATGCTAGTATAATTAGATATAAATTTAACCTTTGGAATGTTAATAACCTCAACGCTTTGAAACAAAATCAATATAACTTTGCATGAGCTACATGTGTAATATTCACTGTTAATAATAACACTTGGCCTCAAATGCCAAATATACTTAAATTTTATATTGTTTATGTTATTGTGTCAAACATCTCTCATTTTCTGGTATATGATAAATTGCACTCAAAATTATGACAATCATAAGTGAAAGTATGTCCTTTACCATACACAGATAATACACACATTCTTCGGTATCAAGTATAAGGACCTATTGGGTGAGTCTACCACAATCTGCATTACACATGCAACTTTAGTAATAAATCATACTCATTGTTATGTGCTCTGTTCATGTGGTTTTCAGATGTCTAAATCTGTCCATTTGGGGCTATTTGACATAGATCAACTTGGTTTAACTACACAGTGTTATAGTCTTTTTAAGCTAAGAACGCAAATGTGATTTCAGTGCTATTTTAGAGGTAAACATGTCAACTCTTCTGATAAAAATGTTGTATTCAGTAGGAGTGGAGCCAAGAAAGATATGGGTCTGAGTTCTTAATGCTGCTATTTGGCAGTGAAAGTGGTCCTGGATGGGCTGAACGTGAATTATTGGCACATTGGAAAGACCAAGGATTCCAGGGCAACCATGGTCCCTAGTGAAGTCCCTTTGCTCCACCACCAGGTCCAACTTGTGGAGCCAATGGAAAGGGAACCCACTGAAAGGGAGTGGAGATTCACCAAGGCAGGAAAGAGGTACCAGTTTTCACACAATCAGAATTGTCCCCAAACCTAAATTTCCCAGAACTGATGGTATAGTCCCTGAACCTGATGGATGTCCCCAAAGACACATCAGTGGAAGATGCTCTAAAAAGAACCCATGTGTCCTGTCTGAAGGTGCCAGAAGAAGAGGTGATAGAGGTGGTGGGGATCCAGGGGCCTCGGAAAAGCAAGGAAGCCTACTGGTATTGAGCCTGGGGAGAGCAGCTTCTCCCCTCCTTGTCTTAGCCTTGAAGTCTATAGCCACCTCCTCAGATGCCAGTAAAGAGCCATGAATCCGAAAAACATTTAAATTTTAAATTTTAATTTTAATTAAATCTGAAGTTTGCCATCATTATTCTTGACACCTTTCTGAGTGATAAGGCAAATCTCCCCAACCCATGTATATAAGGATGGGGTAGTTAGATAAGTAGAAGGTAGAATGATGCAGTTTTATTTTTTGTTGTTTTATTTTATTTTTGTGGTAATTTTATAGCATTTTAAAGTTACATACTCTGTGTTTAAACATCTCTACCTAAAAAAAAAAAAGCCTGAGCTATGTACAATCCAAATGTAACTATGTCACTCTTCTACTACAAAGTATAAGAAAATTCTCTTTGTAAAAGTAGGAATTCAAATAAATGACTGTTTACCAAAAAAAAAATTAGAATTTGTTTTAGGATTTTACAGTCTAATCACTTTTAAAGAGAGCAATGCAGCCTAGTCCAAGGGATCCCCAACTCTGGAACCAGACTGCCCAAATTCAGTGGCACCGACACAATCTGTGGCTCAGTTTTCTAATCTGCACAGTGGGGATGTTGCAAATAATAATCCCTACCACTGAGGGTAACCATGAGGATTCAATGAGTTGTTGCAGTAAAGTACTTAGAATAGTACCCGTCCAGCACAGTGGCAAGTCTGTGCCCTAAGATCTCACTCTCTAATAAGAGGCCTTGTCCACATTTGAATGGAGTGCTTAGAATATCAGTTGTTTGAAATGAAAGCTCATCCTTCCCACTCGTCTTCCATTAGTCTGTAAGTATTGGGGATGCTATGGTTGATTCCTGTTCATCGTGTTTTCCCAGCTCCAGGTGCTTGCTTAATAAATGTCTGTTGGCACCTATATTTTTGAAACCACTTGAAAATCTAACATGGGTGTTTAAATCCTTTTTAATACTCATGCATAATTCTTAAACTTGTATAGAATTCTTGCCATGTAGCACTATAGCAAAACTATCAATAATTCACGCGGTAGATTGTCTTTTTATTTAATTTAATCTAAAAAAGTTGGGTACCAACTATATATATATGGCAAGCACTGTGTTGTTGGACACTGCTGACACAAGAATAATACCAGAATGATCTCTGGATGAGCTCAAAATCGATAATTTAATGTTCAGAGAAAGTGGCAGTAACCACAGGTGCAGGTGACTGTGGAAAGGATCAGGAAGTGGAATTTGGGAGAAGAGGATCTGTTCTTGTTCTGGACTTCTAAACAAGACTTCTGCTTATTTATTGCTGAGCAACAAACCACCTCAAACTTGCTGGCCTAAAACAACAAGGCATTTTCATTTCTCAGAGTTTTAAGGGTGTACTAGGCTGAGCCGGAGGTTCTTGCTTGGTGTCCCTTTTGCAGTGGCAGTCCTGTTTCAGCTGAGTGGAATTCTTCAGCAGCTGGGCTAGACTGCTGCCAGCCAGTGCTTCCTCACTCCCAGATCTTGGCTTCCTTCTTCCCTCAGTGTGTCACCCACTAGAGTCCCTCTTTCTGACGTGGGCTTCTCATAGCTTAATGGTCTCAGAGAGGTGCTGGCTTCTGAGGGAGGAAGTGGAACTCCAAATCCTGGAAATGACACAGCAATTCTAGTACCTTGTCCTGGCCGAAGTGGTCACAGGTCAAGTCGCAATTCAAGAGGAGGGAAGACACAGGTGTGAATCCATGGAGGCACTGTTTATTGGGGGCCATCTTTTGGAACCTGCCACAAGTCACTGACAATTCTGGAAGATGTTGGATGTGGCCTAGATGACCTATTGTTGCTTGTAATTTTAGCTTTCTATGAACCACAAAACTTCCCTCCATAAATTGTAACTTATCAAGGAGAACAGTAAAATACACCTAGAATAAATATCATACCTTTTATATTCCCATGGTGTTTTGTTTTCAGTGGGTTACCAGTATGAGCTGTGAAAAGAAAAACCAAAAAACGACCTCCCAGAAAAATATATGTTTATGTTTCTGGAGCATTTTTGCTTTAATTTCATCTCTACACTCAGAGCACACTAAGACCCCAGACTGCATCATAATCTCAAAGTGATGTATATAACCCATGCATTTGTGTATATAAGTTTTTTAAAGTCAGTAATACCTTATACATTCATTTCAGTGTTTTGTGGGGGAACTTTTTTCCCATTAAAATCATTATACCTGAAAAGCATAATGGTTCTATTTTGATTCAGATGACTTGAAATACAAGGTTCTGTAAAGAAATACAGTTTCCTCTAGGAAATCCTTTGGAGTGGAAATAAATGTGAATTTTTAAATATTTTTTGAATATACAGCCTCTGTTGCTCAGAGTATTTATCTCATGAGGTCAAGAGCCAGATGCCGTATCCCAGTATGAAAGTCATTAAAGTTTTACCAGAGAAGCAAAACGAAATTCTAAGCTCTAAGTAATTAAAAACTGCTTTTAAAATAGCTTCTTCTCTAAAAAGGAGAGAAGGATTTTTACAAAATTTTAATTTATACTAAAATTCTTATAAAACTATTCTTCACTAGAATGCCCCAAACATGTTTCCCTCAATATTTTACTATAGCATCTAAATAAAGGAGAATGGAAATGTTTATATTTCATGCCTTAGACAGTTTCCTTTTTTTATACTATTCGTATTTGAAGGCCTCAGCAGAACATTTTCCTCCGCAGTTATAACACACAATATGTTTACTTCCTGCTACTCAAATGTAGGTCACAGTCATTGCTTATTTTTTAATAATTTCCTACATCAGCTAATTAGGAGGTGTGAACCTGTGAATTCCCACAGAAGACATTTTGCTTTGTCTGTCATGGAGTCACCTCCACGTAGAGGCTTCCTGGACCCCTCTATGTAAGTAGCCAGCCTCAACATTCCTCTTAGTGCTTGGCAGCACCTAGCATAGGGTCTGGAATAATGAAAATGGGCCCTAACTATTGGTGAATAAATGAAAATCTTTGTTTCTTAATTGAATGGAAAGCGTTCCTGGTCCCAAATGACCTCAACTTGCCCCTTGACTTTCTAAGACCACCTGGACAAGGGATGAGTATGTTAGTTTTTAAATTGTAGCTGCTTCCAATTGGAAAGTTCTCAAAGCCTAGGAGATTGGCTTTTTGGAGTGAAAACATTAGAAAAGCTTTTAGAAATAAGATTTAACATAGATTCTAACAAGTTGTATTGAGTATTAACTTCTAATAAGTACTATTCTGCAGGTCAGTGTAAGTGACATTTTAAACATTTTAATAGATAAGTGTTTTTTTATTTCAAAGTATAAAGGAATATTAAAAGTTTTTACTTTTCCCTCAGAAAACTGGGTCATAACAGTAAAATAAATGGAACGAATGAAAACCACTAGCGCGTAGTGAAACAATGAGTTTTCTGTTCTAAAAACCGATAATGTGTTCTGCTAGTTATAGCCTTTCACTGTGGACTTTCAAGGGTGCTAATGAATTAGCTTTCTGCAATGCATCAGTACCTTTAGCCTCACTATGTCAGAGAAAGTATTATTAGTCTCTTTTTTACCATTGGGGAAAAGGAGTCAAAGAGAAGTTCCATAAAATTTTAGATCAGAGAACAGCATTTGCCTTTGCTAAGGAGGGATAATAAGCAAGTTTCCCAAGTGTGTCACTTGTTTGTCCCTTTGATCATGCAATGATTCTCCAGCTATTGGCAAGTTGTGGTAGAATAAGAGACCAATTGCCGGGAAGGGTAGCATGTGACAAGTGTTAAATGAATGGCATAGCGATGACATACTGTATAATGTTCTTTTATTTTTTATTTGTTCACATCCGTTTAAGTGAACTAGTGATTATGAAGTCAATGGTAATCAGACAGTCTCACAAATTAACCATGGTAAAAACATTACATTTGGCTTTATCATTTTAAGTGAAAGCATTAGTAATCATTTCAAATATAAGAAATAGCAATGTCACATTTATTAGTCCTCCCCAGGACTGTTGACACTCAGTAGAGAACACATGCATCTTTCTTTATTATATGGAAGGTCAATATTGGATTAATTCTTATTTAATAACTATTCTGTAGATGAGTGGATAAGATTTTTATTATTGCTTTTATGGACTGAATCATGTCCTCCAAGATTCATATATTGTAGCCCTAATACCCACTGTGTCTGTTTTTGGAGATAGGGCCTTTAGGGAGATATTGAGGGTTAAATGAAATATTAAGAATGGGCCCTTAATCCAATAGGATTGGTATCCTTATAAGAGGAGTAAGAGACACCAGAGCGCTCTCCACACACACATGGAGAGAAGGCCATGTGAGGACACAGTGAGAAGGTAACTGCATATCTACAAGCCAGCAAGAGAACGCTCACCAGAAACCAACTCTGACAGAACCTTCATCTTGGACTTCTAGCCTCCAGAACTGTTATAAAAAAAATTTCTGTTTAAGCCACTCAATCTGTGGTACTTGGCAGACTCATAGGGCTGCTGAATGAAAAACTCCACATTTTACTGCCTTGAACCAATGATGTTCTTCCTCACAGTTCTGAGGGACAGGTATTTGTGTACAGTTTTACAGCCCTTCTCCACTATATGTGGTAGGACAGGTGAGCTGGGTGAGGAGATTCCACGGCGACCTCACTCACATGTCGGGACCTTGCTGCTGGCATTTGGCTGGGGAGCCACAGTTTTTCACCATGTGGCTTTCCTCTTTCCACATGTTTCTAATTCTCCAGTGAGAGATGGCCTAGACTTTTTTATATGGCAGATGGATTCCCTTTTTGTGAAAGTAGAAGTTGTTAATCCCTTCAAGGCCCAGATTCAGAACTCTCAGAATGTCATTTTTCCAATTTTATATTGGTCAAAAAATCAAGTCATCCTAAATGGTATGAAACTAGTGAGAGATTTTGTGCCTGGTTAAAAAATAATGGAAGATTATCAAGAATGGCTTTGTTTTACAATAATTTCAGCAGGTTCTAGAATACACTAAACTTTAAAAGACCAGCCTAGGTCAAAGGCATGTAAGTAACATACAGCAAGAAAACAGAATCAAGAAAATGTTGTTAAAAGTGAATATTATTCTTTTCTTAACTAAGATGAAATTTTATGTTTTATGTTATGTGATCCCAGTTTTTTCTCAATATGAAAATAGTCAAAATTGTATATATAAAGAAAACAACTTTTAAGTATATCTGAGAATCAAAAAAGAACATATTTATCCATTAACTTACAGAACTAGTAATTACCAATTGAATGCTTACTACCCACCTACAAGGTTCCAGGTACTGGTTATACAGGGTTAAACTAACAAACTTTTTATCCCTAAGAAAGTCGCTAACAAAGTCATCAGAGCTTTAACTTTCCAGTGGGGAGAGACAGATAAGGGGAAAAATGGTTATGTATTAAGTCAGGTGGTAAAAAAAAGAAAAAAAAAAACCCAGAAAAATAGATAAAGTGATCAGAAAGCAGATGGGAGAGGGAAAATTTTCTGTTGTAAATAAAGTGGTCAGATTAAAGCTATCAGAAATGGTAAAATTTCA
>VMDR010028683.1:0-13059 GCA_007922815.1 Macrotus californicus | reverse complement strand
AGATAATTGCACACACACACACACACACACACACACACACATTATCCGGCACAAACACCTGCTGAGCAGTGTGTTCCAGGTGTTACTGCCGGATACACCGTTACTGCATGAGAAAGAATGAGTCCCTGTGGGATCAGAGATGATTTTTATACCACTCTCCAAATGTGTTCATGTATCAAAAACACTTATGATAGCTAATAAAATGTTAATCCTACTATCTTTTAAGAAACTGTTACAGGGAACCACATAGGATACTTTTAACAGAAATTATAATATAGAACTAAAGACTGTAATAAGTGTAGTCGATATTCAACTGAACATTAAAATATATTATATTTTTATTATATTATATTAAATTAATATTATTAAATTGAATATTATATTAAATTGAATATTATATTAAAACATAAACACAGTAAGTGTAGTCTTCAAGTTCATATACAACTTTGAAATTCCATTTTAAGTCTTGGCTAGATCATTGAATGTAATAAGAACAGATTTTCCCACTGAATACTTCACTGATAACCTTCATGGTTCTCTAATACAAAAATATTTACTGTACTGTTTTCAAATAATTTTGGAAAATGTCACTTTACAGCTCCTCCTTAAAGGGCAGGCATCATATTAAAGGCGACAGTAAGGTCTGCCATTGAAGAAACAAAACCAAAAAAGAGATTGATGGTGTGGGAAGAGGGGAGAGGGAAGGGGAAGGGAGACAGAGTGGGGAAAGGAGAAGAAGGGAGGGAGGGAACAGTGACAAAAACCCTCTAACTCAGCATTCCACAGATGTGTTTGACCAGGGAACCCTTTTTTCTAGCAATGCTGTTAATACCTGCAGGATATGAGCATCCTCCAAACAGAATTTGGGAACTATTGAACTTGTTGGAAGAAAATGGATTGGAGGGGGAAATGGAGTGTATATAGGCAGTGACATCCTTTAGGAGTGGTGTGCACAACCAAACTGCTGAGGAGAGAGTTATAAAAGAGCAATAGCACAATATCACTTGCTTGAAGTTATCCAAAGGGACTGAAAATAAGTTTATGTTTAACTGCCCAGGACTATAATATATTTTGGTCTTTAAGCCCTACTTATGCTAAAACTTCTATCACCTAGTCTAAAACCAGTGTATTCTGTGACTCTCCTCTTCAGTGTCTTAGCATTTCTTCCAGATACATCTTGGAATATCTGTTAACATCCCGGAAATCCTTCTAACCCCTCCTCATTACTACCTAGTAGAGGCTCAGAAGAAGCGTTCCTCTAGGTGTTCCTTATTTCCTCCATCCCTCTGTCATCAACAGTGGTCTCTGAGGTGAGAGGAAGGGCAAATGCCCTACAAAAACAGCTACACTGAACAAAGGAGAGGTACTATGCAATCTCATCTTTGCTGATTATGCAGTTTAGGAACATTTTATTTGAAATCACTGAAAGCAAATTAATATTTTTTCAAAGAATCTGTTTGTAATTTTTAGGTATGTCCTTCACTCTAAATTTTGGTTTGAAATAAAATTAGCTTCAGGTAGCTATCACATTAGAGCAAGCAACACCCAAGGCACAGGTTCAGTTTTAACAGAAAGCTTATGTAATGAAGTGAATTCATTCTCAAAAATAAATTTATGTGAATCCTTCATCAGTTCTTTTTCATATCAACACACAAAAGAAAAAGAAAAGTATGTGTTGTATGCAAAGTAAATAAATTTTTAAAAAAGGGGGGGAATCTGAGGCTTAGCTTGCAAAAGCCAATCAAAAATATTTTAAACTTCCATCATGTAAATGTACCATAATTTTTTGATCCATTCATTTATTGGGGTGGGGGGAGCAGTGGGGTGAAAATGTAGGCAACTGGACTTGAACAACAACAAAATTAAAAAAATATTCTAATCTTTCCTAGATTATCATAACCTAAAATGGAACTCCATGAAAAACTTTTAATTTTCATAAATCTTTTAATTAAACCTTGAATTTTACATATAATATTTGAAATAACACTTATAATAACCATCACTTTGAAAATATGTCCTTGACACTGGCATCTGTCTATAAATCACACAAACAATGAAAAACTAAAACTTCTTAACAATAACCTTTATTATACTCTTCAGGAAAGTAGACAAGCACAACCTACAAATGCTCCAGGCCCAAGCCCTTACCACCACCTATGGTCCTTCTTTAGCTGTGTTTAAACTCCAGAAGAATTCAATGAAAAGTGGAGGTGAACTCATACTTCACATCTTTACCTCTTCCCTCACCCTGTTAGGTCAGCCTCCATACAAAAAATAAACAAACAAACAAAAATAAAAAACAGACTGCTGTACCAACCTGTAGGACAGGAAGATATTTTGTTTTTATTTATCACTAAAGCAACTACATTTGCAAAAGGAAAAAAAACAACCTGGAAATTTTGGTTGTAAGTTTTTAGCCTTATCTCAAAAAAAAGTTGAAAATTAAGTATACAATTGTGATTGACTTGTATTCCAAAAATTTTTAAGCCTGAGGCTTATAAGGCATAGTCAAGAAGCTTATGGGAAAGACAGTTTAAAATAGATTTAGAAATTTGGCCAGCCAAGATGGAGGCATAGGTAGAAATGCTTCGCTTCCTTGCACAACTGAAAGAAGGATAACAATGAATTTAAGAACAGTAAACTACCAGAACTGCCAGAAAATTGAACTTCATGGAACTCCAACAACCAAGAAGTTAAACAAACATTCATCCAGACAGGTAGGAGAAACAGGGATGGGCAGCTAGTGAAGAGGACCCACCGTAAGGCTGTGGCTGGAGGAATAGGCAGGTGAGGCTGGGACTGGCTGACCAGGAAATTAAAGCCTCAAAATCTCTGGCTGTAAAATTCTGTGGGGGTTGTGAAGGCAGGGGAAACTCCCAGTTTCACAGGAGAGTTCGTTGGAGAGACCCACAGGGTCCTAGAACATACACAAACCCACCCACCTGGGAATCAGCACCTGAAAGGGCACAATCCACTTAAGGGAAGCAAGAAAGTAATGGAAAGTAGAGCTAGAGTGGAGCAAGTGAGCGACATTGTTCTCTCTCTCACCCCTCCCCCACATACAGCACCACAACACAGCAAAGAGGGTTGCTCCATCCTGGCAAATACCTAAGGCTCCACCCCTTACAATGTAACTGGTGTGCCAAGACAAAGAAATATGGCCCAAATGAAAGAACAGATCAAAATGCCAGAAAAAGAACTAAGCGATGAAGAGATAAACAACCTGTCAGATGGAGAGTTCAAAACACTGGTAATCAGGATGCTCACAGAATTGACTGAGCTCAGTCACAAAATGAAGGAAGAAATGAAGGCTATACAAAGTAAAATAAAGGAAAATATACAGTGAACCAAAAATGAAGGGAAGGACACTGGGACTCAAATCAATGATTTGGAACAAAAGGAAGTAATAATCATCTAACCAGAACAGGATGAAGAAACAGGAATTCAAAAAAATGAGGAGAAGATTAGGAACCTCTGGGACACCTTTAAATATCCAAGTCATAGGGGTGCCAGAAGGAGAAGAGGGAGAGCAAGAAATTGAAAATGTATTTGAACAAATAATGAAGGAGAACTTCCCCAATCTGATGAAGGAAATAGACTTCCAGGAAGTCCGGGAAGCTCAGAGAGTCCCAGAGAAATTGGACTCAAGGAGAAACACACCAAGGCATATCATATTTACATTAACCAAGATTAAAGATAAGGAGAGAATCTTAAAAGCAGCAAGAGGAAAGGAGAGAGTTATCTACAAAGGAGTGCCCATAAGACCATCAGCTGATTTCTCAGAAGAAACCTGACAGGCAAGAAGGGGCTGGAAGGAAGTGTTCCAAGTCATGAAAGGCAAGGACCTACATCCAAGATTACTCTATCCAGCAAAGCTATCATTTAGAATGGAAGGACAGATAAAGTGCTTCCCAGATAAGGTCAAGTTCAAGGAGTTCAGCATTACCAAGCCCTTATTATATGAAATGTTGAAGGGACTTATTTAAGAAATAGAAGAAGATAAAAAACTATGAAGAATAAAATGACAACAAACTCACAATTATCAACATCTGAATCTAAAAAGCAAAAACTAAGCAAACAACTAGAACAGGAACAGAATCACAGAAATGGAGATCACATGGAGGGTTATCACTGGGGAGGGGAGTGGGGGGAAGACGTATAGGGAATAAGAAGCATAATCTGTAGGCATAAAATAGGGGGAGGTTAAGAATAGTATAGGAAATAGACTAGCCAAAGAACTCATATGTACAACCCATGGACATGAACTAAGGGTGGGAAATGCTGGAGAGTGCAGGGTGGAGGGGTGATAAAGGGGAGAAAAAAATTGGGACAACTGTAACAGAATAATCTTTAAAAAAAAAGACAGTTTAAAATGATGTCATTGGCCCTGGCTGGTGTGGCTCAGAGGATTGAGTGCTGGCCTGGGAACCAAAGCATTACTGGTTTAATTCCTAGTCAAGGCACATACCTGGGTTGCAGATCAGGTCCCCAGTAGCTGGTACGTGAGAGGCAATCACACATTGATATTTCTCTCCTTGTCTTTCTCTCTCCGTTCCCCTTTCTGTAAAAATAAATAAATAAAACCTTTTAAAAAATAAATAAAATGATATCATTGATGTGTACAGTCTTCCCACGAGGGCTGGTTGTTACTGCAGCAGTGTAGTATGATCCCAGTCAAGGAATGTGCTCACCACAGTGTACTGCATGGAACACACTCTGGAAAGTCACCTGTTTAGAAGATATTTTTTAAGAATGCCAGTTATTTGTTACATCAGGTTAGTATATTAAAATAAAAGATGTCATTGAGCAGCTGTGTAAAATACAGAGCTAGAAAAACACTGGGGTGAAGGAAACAAATCAGGTAAATAAGCAAATAAACACACCATCTCTATTAAGAAGATGCTTGCTGAGAGGAAGTGAGAGACAAAGCATAATAGAATATAAGTGTTAATCCCCAAATATTTGGAATGTCAAGTATTTGAATAAATCTGTTTAGAAACATCCAAGATACCTGTGGTTTAATTTAGGAGAAGGGAGGTGGTTGGAGAAGTTGACCACATGGAAAGAAACGGCATCAGCGGAAGTACAGCCCTGGAAATCACAGTCACTCTGACAGACACTGAGCAAATCAGTTTAGCCAATAAAGGGCTCCGTTGCTGAGCTAAGCAACAATAAAAACTACCTTAATCAGACTGAATGATGAAGAAGGCAAAAATATGTATATACTTATTATTAAGTATCTAAGAGTCTTCCTGGTAAAAGAAGAAATATAAACACCCGGAAGTCAAATACAGCTTTGTATTGTTTCTAACGGTAACTCTATAATGTCTATGATAAATCTTGCTGTAACGTGAGTATTAAGTAATTACTGCATTTACAATGAAAGGGTTACTATAAATGAGAAGGTTACTGTAAACCACTCAAACAACCAGTGTAAGTAAGCTCATTGACTTTTTTACGGCCAATGGCCCAATTTACCCCTAGGAAAACCGGAAATTTTCTGCCCTCAGATGACACAACTCTGGTCCATGGACCTCTGTCCTATGATTGTGAAATGTACATTATTTGGGGGCAGGAGTTTCCACTATGGACTGAAAAAGAAATAAAAAATAACAGTATACTGTGTTCCCTAAGTGCCATTTTAAAAATTACCAGGTGGTATCTCATTGTGAATTTAATTTGCATCTCTCTGATGGCTAGTGATGCTGAGCATCCTTTCACATGTCTCTGGACCCTCTCTGTATGTCCTCCTTGGAGAAGTGTCTGTTCAGGTCTTTTGCCCATTTTTTAATTGGATTGTTTGTCTTTCTGATGTTAAGTCATGTAGCTCTTTATATATTTTGGAGATCAAACCCTTGTCTGATGTGTCATTGGTAAATATACTCTCCCATACAGTTGGTTCCCTTTTCATGTTGATGATGTTTTCTTTAGCTGTGCAGAAACATTTTACTTTGATGTAGTCCCATTTGTTTATTTTTTCCTGTTTCCTTTGCCCAAAGAGATGTATCAGCAAAAATATTGCTATGAGAGATGTCTGAAATTTCACTGCTTATGCTTTTCTCTAGGATTTTTATGGTATCGTGACTTATATTTAAGTCTTTTATCCATTTTCAGTTCATAAATAGAATCAGAGGCATAGAAACATGGAACAGACTGAGAGCTACATGAGGGGATGGGGAAAGTGGGGACTGGTTGAAAGAAGGTGAAGGGGTCAGACAAATAACATACAATACATGCATGACCCATGGGCATGGTGAAGGGATCAAATAACATATAATACATGCATGACCCATGGGCATGGACAATGTTGTGGGGATTGCCTGAGGGGCTGGGGGGTACTATGTGTGTGGGAGGGGAGTAAGGGGGGAAAATTGGGACAACTGTAATAGCATAAACAATAAAATATTTTGTTAAAAGAGGGGAGAGTGGAGGGCATTATAGGGTGAAGGGTTTACAGGGACAACTATAAAGGACACATGGACAATAACAAGGCAGGGTGGAAATGGGGAAGGGAGGCAGGGAGGGGGAAAAGGCAGAAAACTGCTTGAACAACAATAAAAAAAATTTAAAACTTAAAAAAAGTTCAAACTACAAAAGAAAATGGCAGAGATGAGGAAAAATTCACGGGACTAAGCAACTGATGATGTAGGGAGGGAAAGAGAGACATGAAGGAGAGCGTTTGAGAGATAACTGCATTAAAAGAAAGAGATTGGGGTGGTGACTTTTTCTTTAGTATAAAAGCAAGAAAAATCAGTCATTAACTGAAATACGCTGGTGGTTAGGGTGTAAGAATTAACTGCAGAGATTATGAACTTGAGAAAAAAGGAGTATTTGATGCGGTAAGGTTCTGGGGGAGTAGGCAGGATGAAAAAGAATCGAAGACAGACAGGAAAGAGTTAGCCCTGAGAGAAAGGGAACATTTTTTTCCTAAAGCAGAAATTGTGTATTTATTATATTAAGTGATTTTATACACTGATATATATCTTTAAATAATACTATATATAAGTGAGTATTCTGTTCATATGGCAAACATTTTGATGTCCTCTTAATACTTTTCTTGTTCTTAGGCAGAAATTTAAAAGACATTATACAGATACTCAAGGAAACTTATGTAAATCACAGAAAGCAGTTAATGTTACTGAAATATTAAGTTACAAAATACAAAGACCACACATATTTTAAAATTTAAAAAGGCAATTTTCCAAAATTTCAGTGATCTACACTTCTATTGACCTCCATTAGCACACATTAGCTCTGCCATAAAACAGTAGTATGACACAGAAGTATTTAAAGCTAGCATTTACTTTTGATAGAGAAGATAACTATAAATTGCTTGATATTTTTATTCTCTTCCTTAACAATGTTTTAAAAATACCTTGGGTCCTGGGGAGGCTCAGTTTGTGGGAACATCATTCATACACCGAAAGGTTGCAGGTTTGATCCCCAGTCAGGGTGTGTAGGGGAGACAACCAATCAATGTCTGTCTGTCTGTCTCTTTCTCTCTCTCTGTCTCTCTCCCACTCTCCTCCCCCTTCCTCTCTCTCTAAAATCAATAAATATATGCTTGAGTGAGGATAAAAAATTACCTTTGGATTTTTTAAATAAGATTAATTAATTCCAATTTGGATACTTAAATTCCTTGATAGTAGTCACTTCAAAACGCTACTGGCAAAGTAATGGTATTAGTGCATTTTCATCTTAGAAGTCAAATGTAAAATAGCTATACTTTACTGTTTTCAAGTTACTGAAGTTCCATGAAAAGTATAATTGGCACACTTTAAGAATGTAAGCTTTAAGGAAAATGACTATATCCAGAGGACTGTAAAAATGTAACACATAAATAAGACTTATGCAATGAAAGTATTTTCAAAGAAACAAGAGTAGTCCCCTGTGAAATAGTTATGAGCTTCCAAGTCGGTGAGTTCCCTGTCTTCCCATACACTCTGTCATTACTTACAACTTCTGAAAGGCCTGGATCCTAAAACTTGCTTTCACTTAAAACAAAGCAGAAATTGTTTTACCTATTATGATTATTTATTAATTTAAAGATGAAATCTCATGTAATTCTAAAGCTCATTATAAGCTGTTACTACTATAGCTGAAATCAAAGCGTGATTATCATTCAAGGAATGTCTGTTCAGGTCCTCTGCCCATCCCCCCCACCTCTTTGGTGTTGAGTTGTGTGAGTTCTTTATGTATTTTGGTTATTAACTCTTGTCGAAGCTGTTGTCTGCAAATTTCTGTCCTATGTGGTTGGTGCCTTTTTGTTTTGTTGGCAGTTTTTTTTTTGCTGTCAGAAGCTTTTTAGTTTGATATAGTTCCACTCACTTATTTTTGCTTTTACTTCCCTTGCCTTTGGAGTCAAATTCATAAATTCTCTCTAAGACCAAGCTCTATAAGTTTAGTATAGATTTAGTGCTATGTTTTCTTCTATGTGATTAATTGTTTCAGGTTTTATAGACATACAAATGGCCAACAGATACATAAAAATAATCTCAATTTCACTGGTGATTAGGGAAACGTGAATCCAAACTGCAAGGAGACACCACCTCACAGCTGTTAGAACAGCTATTATCAACAAGACAAGGAATAACAAGAGTTGGAGAGGTTGTAGAGAAAAGGAACCCTCATTCACTGCTGGTGGAAATATAAAGTGGTACAGCCACTATGGAAAACAGTATGTAGGTTCCTCAGAAACATTAAGAATAGAGTTACCATATGACCCAGCAACTCGTCTTCTGGGTACCTACCTGAAAGTTTTGTAAACATTTATTTGCAATGATATATACACTGCTATGTTCTTTGCAGCAATATTCACAGTGGCCAAGACATGGAAACAACCTAAGTGTCCCTGAATAGATGATTGGGTAAAGAAGATATGGTACATACATACAGTAAAATAATACTCAGCCATAAGATAAAATACTGCCATTTGCGGCAACATGGATGGGTCTTGAGAATATCATGCTAAGCAAAATTAGTCATGAAAAGTCAAGAACCATGTGAACTCAGTCACATGTGGGTATAAAACTGGAAGCAACAAATGAGCAAACAAGACAAATAAAATTCATAGACACAGACAATGTAGGGGTTACCAGTGAGGAAGGGGGAGGAAGGGGTGGTAAGGATAAAGGGGGTCAGATACTGGGGTGGGAAGAGTAGATTTAGAGTTGCTTGTATGGAAAAGACATGCAGGTTATGATGACAATAATAAAGGAAAAATCCACTTTGCGCACTCACAACTGTGAACCAACTTTTGCCCAGCCCTGTAAATGGTGAGTTAACCCTTTCAAGGGTCCCTGATTGCTCAGAAAGACACTGGGTGGTTCTGATGAACTTTAGACTTCAGTAACCCACTGTGCAGGGAAAGCGTGTAAAAGAATGTTAACTAACCCTCAAGCCCACGGAGAATAAGAGGAAAAAAAATGCGAGCAAAGAAAAGTAGTCAACTGAGCAGAAGGGAGAAAATAGGGAAAAAGAAGCAAAGAAAAAAAATAGAAAATAGAAAACACAATAAGATAGGAAGAATAAGTTCAATTACACTGAATTCAAATGATACTATTTCAACAGAATTTAAGACATTTGACAATACTATATATAATGTATGGAGAGATACACACGAGGCACAGATGGAGAAACAGGAACAGGGTGCAGCCCCAATTTGCTACAGTGGTTACCTCTGTAGGCCGGAGGGTAGTTTGTGAGGGGCATTTCAGCTCTATCTACACTTTATTTTCTCTCTAAAAAATCTCCTAAGTAAATACAGATGCTAACATTTCTGAGGAAGACTATTATATTCATCTGTATTTTCTGAACTATTTCATAATTTTAAAGAAATTAACAGCACAGCAATAATCAAATACGTGATATTCTCATTACTACAAAAATGCAAAGTTTTGAGCTGTCTTCTAATTACACAGATTTCAGAAAACTTAGCTTCATTTTAGAATGGTTAAATTAGTTTACAAATGAATGACTCTCACCGAAGTCCTCAAAATAGTAAAAAATGTTAAGTCTTATAACCTATTCAAAGTCAAGACCAGTTAAAATCCAAATACCTGAAATATTTTGAGAATTGTCTTTAAACTAAGAAACTAACTTTCTCTGATAACACCCACATTGGAGAAGTGCGTCCAGCCTAACTAGGCACCAGGAGGGGAAAACTCTGGCTTCAGAGAGCAACTTCTATGATGGTGAGTTGGAACAAGGAGACTTTGCCTATCACTTTTGTAATAAAAAAAGGCTTTACCTTACTTCACCATATGTAAAATTGGGTTTTGCACCAAAGAGCATCTAGAAATATTTTCTATTATGGGGATAGTACCTGTTAAGCCCTTTGCTAAATCAGGATTGTTCCTGAGACAGAGGCTAGCAAATTTCACACATTCTGGGCGTATTGATATGTACAAGGATGTCATTAAACCCAATAAAATAAAAAGGCACAGTGATCTTTAAAATCGGAGAAACAGTTATGTGTATAATCCTCACTCAATTTATATTTATTTCTTGAATTAAAAGACAAAACAATTTACATAAAATTATTTAAAGTGGAGCCAGAATATTTTAGCAAAATTTTTGATATACTATATATGAATAAGTGCTTTGGGATCTCTATATTAAACTAGGACTATCTCCTGTGAGAACTATGTACTTTTAAAAAATGTTTATTTTTCAATTACAGTTTGTGTTCAATATTGTTTTGATTAGGTTCAGGTGCACAGATAACAGTTAGACAGCCATGCACTTTACAAAGCGATTCTCCAATATTCCCAGTACACACCTGGCACCATAAATAGAGAACTACATACTTTTTTTTTTATCACAAATAGGCCTTTTTTATTTGTCACCATTAAATGTCTGAATTTAAACAGATTCTTGGACTGGGGGCTCATACCCATCAGCTCCTTCAACTTTAGCACCTGTCTCATCCCCAGTAGCTTTTCCAGAACTGCCACCTTCACCAGGAAGCTCCATGAGTTTTCCCAATTCAAACTTGGGCTTCTTCAGCATTTTGACTTTTCAAACAAAGACATCATGAAGTGGATAAATAGACTGGCAAGCCTTTTCTATGTCTTTCCCAATGCTATCTGGGATCAATTTATTGACCACTTCTTTCAAGTCATTTGTCTGCACCTCTCGGGTCATGATTTCCATCATCTTCTTCCGGATTTGGTGAACCTGCTGATGCTGAGCATAAGAGGTCTTCCAAATTGAATTGTTGCATTTTTTAGTAAAACCAACACAGAATAGACGAAGCAAATACCCATCAGTCGTCTTGACATCAACATGAGCTTCAATCATGGTCTGCCACTTTTTGACCATGGAGCACATTTTGTCACAGGTAAGATCCATGCTATGGAAATTAGTCAGGCAGTTTTTGCCCTGAACATCCTCGGTAATTAGCTTGAATTTTCTAAATGCAACTTCATCATTCTGCAGGACAGCTAGGCTCACTTCAAATACACAGCCCTTCAGACCATCCGATGAGATTTTGGTTCCTTGCATTCTCGTGACTAGTGTTTTTCCTATATTTCTTATATTGAACATGGCTGGTGCTTTCTCATCATGCCAACCTTTCTTGGAAAATGGATCAACCACTTTCTTCTTTGCTCCCTTTTTGCCACCTTTCATCAGGCGCTTGTTCTTGCCCACCGCCATGGTGCTGCTCAGAGAGCCAAAAGGCGAGAACTACGTACTTTTAAGGATCATGTTTAAACAATACACATTTGGCTCAAATATAAGAATTAAAATGACAAATTTTTCCTATAAGTGTTATAATTTCAAATATATGTGTTTGTACAAGTATAATGTGTACATGTAGTTCATAGATACATCATATAAATCCCATACTGTGTTTAAAAAGAAAACCTTTCCTCAGAGTATTCTTCCTTAAATACAAGGCATTCACAAATGTGTGGCAGACCTGGCACTAGACTTTACATTATTTTACATAACACTACAATTGGGCCCAAATTTGTCCTAGTCTGGTGACTCAGTTGGTTGGAGCATCATCTCACACAGCAAAAGGTTTCTGGTTTGATCCCTGGTCAGGGCTCACACCTAGGTTTCCGGTTTGATCCCTGGTCAGGGCTTACACCTAGGTTGTAGGTTTGATCCCTGGTGGGGGCACACACCTAGGTTGTAGGTTTGATCCCTGGTCAGGGCACACACCTAGGTTGTAGGTTTGATCCCTGATCAGGGCACACACCTAGGTTGTAGGTTTGATCCCTGGTCAGGGTTCACACCTAGGTTGTAGGTTTGATCCCTGGTCGGGGCATGCACAGGAGGCCACCGATTGAAGTTTCTCTCTCACATCGATGCTTCTCTCTCTCTCTCTCTCTTCCTTGGTCTCTTCTAAAAGCAATAAAAAAAATATCTTGCATGAGGACTAAAAATAACGATCACAATTATTACATGCCCACTAATATCAAAGGCATTTTCCATATGGGAATATAGTTTAGTATCCCTAAAAAATTAAAACTCTTGGGATGATATATCACTTAAGTATCTTTTAATCTTATATTTTCCCTCCATCTCTTTTCCCCCTTTTAATACACATATTTGGGGAACCAACTGTTTTGTGTTTGTTGTGTTTTTTCCAGTTAAAATTTGCTGATTGGATCATTCTGATGTCAATGAACAGCCTCCCCTCTCTTCCACATCCTGCAAATTAGTAATTAGGTCGAGAGACCTGGTCATATTCAGGTTCATTTTTCTCAGGAAGACAACTTCATAGATGGATGGCATTCCTCTGTCAGGAAGCATACAATGTCTCATTGTCTCTAACCCATCAATGTTCAAAGCCTATTAGTTCATCATGGACTACACAAAAGTGATTTTAAAAAGCTTTTTAAATAACATCTAGAACATCAAAATGAAGTGAGGATTTTCCATTCAACACTTATATATGTCTTGATTCTACAAAGAAGGAAAAGAAATTTCTTCAAACAAAGTAGGAGGGATACCTGATATCAAACTGTATTACAAGGCCACAGTAATCAAAACAGTCTGGTACTGACATAAGAACACACACATAGACCAATGGAATAGAACAGAGAG
>VMDR010028682.1:0-13054 GCA_007922815.1 Macrotus californicus | reverse complement strand
GGCGTCACTACCTCATTTATCAAAGACTATCATATTTGGCCATTATTTTCTGGCACATGACTAAAAAGGCAAGTGCTTACATGCCCCCTAGAAACCTTTCTGGTTGACTCTTTCTTTTGTTTTTACTTCTGCCAATAAACAGAGATGTCTAACCATGCTGCTAAAAACACATGCGTCCTACCAATGTGCCTGTAGCACATTGTTGCGGCCCTGAACACGTGCGGAAATATTAATGTAGCTTCCACTTGTGCCTCAACGTCACAAAGTCAAGATGAAAACATAGATGTGTGATCCTAAATTTTGTTTATCAAGTTAGGGCAGTGCTCTGGTACTACACAGATTATAGAATTAACTTTCATTAGTTCCCTTCCCTTTTATTCCAAAAATAATGCAAAAAGTTCCCCATCAGAGGTTTATTTTTTACTATGAGTTCTTCAAGGGTGCTTAAAGCACAGAGAGCCAGAGAGTAAATAGACATTTTAAATAAAATACTTCCTAAAACTCCAAATTTGCCAAATAACAGAATGAATCAGGCCTTATTTCTGTTCCAGTTCCAGATCACCTGAGGGGAGAGGCACTCAGATATTGTTACTAAACTAATTCAAATGTGAAACAGTTGGACAAAAATTGCACAAAAGCTATTTTCCTGTTTGGTGGGGGTAGTAGGACTCAAGAAAGACCTGCACAGGGCACTGTCATGCTTCTGTTGTCCCCGCCCCACAGAAAGTCGTGCTCCTTACCGTGTCCCCAGGCTTGACGGCGACGGCCACCACCAGGCCAGGCATCGGGGAGCGAAGAATACTGCTTGTGTCTTCAGCCACTTTTTCCAGCATAAATTTGTTCATTTCTGCAGCAAGTTTCGTCAAGATATGTACCTTGTACTTAAGGAAAAACACCATAAATGAGTTTAAATGCTAAACTTTTCCTCAAAAGTAGTGTTCATTCAAAATCAGTTTTTACCGTTTAAATTTAAATTATATCAGCTTTGAAGTCACATGGCTTTTAATTATTGTACATAAAAACAAAATATATTAATTTGTTTCTAGAATATGCTATGAGCCAATTATTTAAGAGATTTCTTGAAATAAGAACTCCAGTAATTCACTAGTGATAAATAGTTATCATCCTGTATCATGAAGAAAAATATCTGAAAACTTATAAAGAAAACAGTGAGAATTTTCTTTGTTTTTCCTTCACCGCTTACACAACATTCCAATTAACCCAAATTCCATGAGCTGGGTCAGCCCAAGGGAGAAAGGGGGTGACTGTGAAGGTGCACCAGTAGATGGCAGCAGACTGCTGTCTGTAACTTCCCACTCTCCTTAAGAGAGCTACTGTACCGTGTATCAATAACTTAAGACAAAGGGTTTCAGTGTTCATTTGGAGCAAAACAATATTTAAAATTCAATTTAAAATTTAATATTTAAAATCCAGTGACATAAAATGTTATATTCATAATAAAAAATGTTAACTTTTCTTCTTAGGCACAGCATTATGTAGTCTTTCTGTTACAAGATGGATAGGGTACATACAGATGAAATATGATAGTATTTTCTGTATTAAGGGACAATATATCAAGAGCTTAAAACCACTGAAAGAAAACGGCGTCCACAGTCAAGTATTTTAATGGCACTTTTCATAGATGGCTCTCAAACAATTAGGGGCCCACTGAAGGTAGTTCCATCAGAACATTTCTAGTAAAGAGAATTTCTGCCTGGCAGGAGAAATCCTAGATCTCTGTGAATAAATATATGAGCCTCAGTTTAGTCTGTCCAAACAGAAACAAGATAAAATGGTTTGAGGAAGTGTTAGTTGGTGAAGCAGGAACGACCACCTGAAGATTTTTGGATTCCTACCAGATCGCATTTCCCTTGGGTAGACAAATGCAGCATCCCGGCAGCCCCATTTTGTTCAAAAAACCTGCTGTAACTCAAAGCCTCCTGTGGGCATCATGATGGCAGGGATGCAAAAGCAAAATAGAATTCACCCTTTAATTCGGTACAGGGTCAGCGGAAATCTCTTAAATGTGCTCTTTACAGGACCTATTTAAAAAGGAGTGGGGGAGGACCCCAAGGAAGAGCTTTGATGGCCTAAGTTCAGAGCAGATTTACCACACTGTGACAGGTTGGATAATAACATCTTTTGCATGTTTCTTTACTCATGAATGTGTGTTTTGCAATCAAGACATATAAGTGTCTGCCAGTTTCTGAAGGTTATGATCCTTAAGTGAAATTACGGTGCAAATAAAAGCTTTTTGCTCTTATTAAAATTCATCTGAGTTATAAGTGGCAAGGGAAGAAAGCAAGAAGAGTACATTCTGCTGTCAGTCAAATAAACATTCTGGGCAGAGAGGAACTATTTATCAATGAGGAATTGTATCTCTAAGTCCTTCATTAAATTTATTGGGGCGGATAGAAATAAAGGGGGGAGAATATAATTGTACCAAATTGCACAGTTTTAGTGTCTGTGCTCTGTCTACCTTAGAAAGAAAATCCAACATCACTGGAAGCATCCGTCAACAAAAAGTTACTTTTGTAGCTGGTATCAGCCACGTGACTGATCAGCACTGGGCCCAGTTTTTTCAGCACAGCCTAAGGATCTATTCCCCCCTCCCCACACTGACTTCAAAATGTGAGCACTAAATTCAGGGAAGGTATCCCTCTACACTGAGAATACAATTTATCACATTTCACCACAATGGATACCCTTAAAAACTAAGTTTAGCTATATCACAAACAAGCCTTAATATAAATACAGTGCTAAGATTTCCCAAGCTGCATTTCTCCCCAGAAATGGCAAGATCCTGACTAAACCTGGATCCTTTTACTATTTTTATAATTTTCATATCTTTTGGATTCCTTTCTCTGTAGGACTCCTGCTTTGCTTGGAAAGAGATGTAAAAAAGTCACACAACTCAATGCCTTTAGATGAGGTCTTTGTTATTGATGAGATGTTCCTTTTCCTTTTGTATTTGTTTATTGTTCTTAAATCTGTTTGGGGGATAAGCGACTTATTGTCATCACAGGCAAAAATAACAACTGGGCACGCACCTCAGGAGAGGCCTTACTGCAAAGAGTTGGCTTAGAAATGACCTTTCTGAATATAAAAAGAGAAGGCATGGAGAAGGTTCTCTTTTTAAGATTACCTTTGATGTTGTCCTGACCCTTTCAGCGTGCCCACACAAACACGCCTTCTTAAAACAACCTCTTGGCTCGCCTGTGCAGCATACACAGGGGCGCTTGCCAGGACGGGATCTAAGCAGAGTGCAGCATATGGGCCCATCAGAACGAATTGCCTGGTGAGAACCGTAAAAGCTTTTTGATGCTCCAGAAAAGAAGTCATTTAAGAATGTACACTAGGGCTTTCAAAGTTTATGATCAAAACTGCTATTTATTGGTTTCCCTGAATTCTTAGGGGGCACAGGCAGAGCAGCCGACTAGTACAGAGATTTCAGGAAAATGCCCTATGACGCATGCAGTTTGATTTTATGCTAAACATTTAAATATTCCTAATGGATTCTGTAAAATGTCCCTGGAGAGTGTTGATTTTAAACTGCTATTATTATTTTCAAGCAGAAAAACCACAAACTTATGTTTTGGGGTTGGGAGCCCCAGATTTTAAAAGGCTAGTCAACAGGACAGAGAAGTGCAATCCTAGAAGCCAGAGGTACTCGCCCTGCAAGGCCATGAGAAACGTCAGCTTGAGGGATTAGCAGTTGCTTGTTGGTTCAGCGGCTGTGGGTCATTAGGTGGAACCTCACTCTGTGGATTTAGGAAGGTGCTCTTCAAACCGCAATCAAGTGAATAAGTTCTTGAAAAACACACCTCACCATGTAAGTAGAACAGGTGCTCTCCAGGCAGAGCCTTGCCAGACTCCCCTATTCATACCGAACATAGGAGGTCTTATCTCATACTCTAATTATGGTAAAATGATCCCAGCCCAGTCTCTAAGCAAATTAATTTTATGGTGTCTGCAATAAAAAACCATGTCTAACAAGAAAATTTCTCTCAAAAAGTTCACAAGAAAGAAAAAAAATCATACCAGACATGAAAGGATCAGGAAGAAAACTATGAGAGATGGACAATTAAGAGGAACACAGTGGAATCGTCTTAAAAACTCACATACGGCTCTTAACACAGAACCTGATAAAAAGAGAAAAGATAGGAGTAGGGTGCTATGGCTGCTGGGGGGATGGAGGGGGCCAGTCACGGTTTGGGCTAAAACAAACATCCTGCAGATGGGCAAGCCCACCGGCGCCATCGGGCACACAGCTCTGGCCTACAGACAGTAGAGAGCCCCCACTATGGATGCCCTAAACACCTCAGGTGGCCCCACAAAACCCATCTTGCTGGTGTCTGCACTAGTCTAATGCATGTTTCTCCTCATGGAGTTTACATACATGTGCTTCTTTGAAGGCCTCCAGACCCACCAGCGATTTACACAGCCCGCACTCGCATATGTGGGTGTGATTTGAGATGAGGTCCGCAGGCTCCTGGCAACACGAGTGCTTTCAGTTTGCTTTACGTATTTTTTTCAGCTGTGATTTCTGAGCCTTTGGTTTCATTCCCTTTAAAGGAGCCTACCTTCAGTTTCCATTTCTATACCATCCTTCCAACAATGAGGACGTGTACAGTAGATGAACCATATGTTTTCTCATGTCAACTGGGGCCATCTCAGTCCACACTGGGTCACGGTAAATGATGAAACATTACTGTGAATTATTTTACATCAATTATCTTAACACCCCAAAGCACTGGCCATATACTGCTCATCAGCCCTCACTTACTTAGTGAGGTGGCAAATCCCTTTCTTCAAATACAAGGATCTCTTATTCAGAGTTCTACATCTTCTGGTCCCAAAGATCTCCAACATTAAGCTGTGTTTTCATTTTCACAGTGTGGTACTGAGAGCTAACACTCAAATGTTTCCCTCAAAGTCTACTTCCCTAACTGGAGCTAGAGAAAAACTGCCAGTGTCCAAGTGACCACAATGACTAGCTGCAAATATGATACATGTTTTGAAACAACAGCATGTCAGGAAAAAAGAACAACACTAAATGGAAATTAAAACACGTGGTGGAATAATGAATATAATCCAACCTTGATTTTCTTTCCTACGTTCTTTGTGAGATGTACAGTGAACACTTGAGGAAAACAAGTACCAAATGTTCAAGGCCATGCAAAATACCTCCCCCTCTGCTTCAGTGTCAGGTCCAAAAACACCAAACCAACCCAAATCGCCAAGAAACTACACTAAAACACACACACACAATTAAAATCTGTCCTTTTCTTGGAGGTACCACCCAGGCGAAGAAGGTGAAATGAGCAGACAGCGATGAAAGCATCTTATACAGCTGCCGTCACTGGAGCAGCCTGTTAGCATAATTCTGTGACAACTCCATCGGCACAGTCTCAAGGTAGCTGTCAATCAGGATGCATCATTTAATCCAACAGCACTCGGAGGACTTTCTCTGACAACCCACATGACAGCATATCTACAGCTCTATTAATATATCAGCGCTCAGTTGTGTTTACAATGCTGTTGTAATTAGAAAAGATGCAACAGGCAGCAATATTATTGAGATTCCCATTTTGTAGTACTGCCCTGTAAAGTGTGATCTTGCTTCACAGAGTCATGCTAAATGACAAAAGGCTATTTTCTTCAGTCTCCCAGCTCAGACAGCACTTCATTTGCAGCTATCTATAATTAGATTAATGGTGTAGCGCAGTACAAAGCAGGCCCACTTCACATCAGATAGCATATGAATTAGGACAAACACTTATTTCAATTCCAGGCAGAGAAAGCAATGACTGGGGTATTTAGCATACTCTTTATGGTAGAATGAGATGTTAATTGTGTACCATTACCTCTAAACTGCTTGCTTGTTGTATAAATCACTGTGCTAATTGATGCAGAGATAGAAATGTAGCCACAGGCAAGAAAGCAAAGGAATGAAGAGCTGAAGATGGAGGATAAAGCATTACGGAGTAAAGCCATATGGAGATCATCTCCTTTCTGCCCCAAAGCAGGATTTCTGAAAAGTACAGGAAAACTCTTGTAGTGGGAAAGAGAATTTAGTTTTTCACATTCCTCTTAAAGCACAAATTTATCCTGGCTCCCAGATTTCCAAGAAAAGAGGTATGTGGAATCAATCTAAATATACACTCATGAAAACATGGAGCGTGCAGTTTCAAAAAGAACTCTGTATCTGGGTTTTGGGCTCCTGGGTTAATAAGTAACACTTGCAGACTACCTGAAGCAGATGTTTCTGACTCATCCACAGGCAAAAATAAATTCGGTCCCAAGACTTTAAGTTGTTCTCATAGACCAAAACACAATAAAACAAAGAACAAAACTCAGCGGGCTCAGATCGGTTACAGACTCAGTGGAAGCGTTTATTCAGGCTGTGAATCCAACAGAACAGGACAATTTCCATCTGCCATTAAAGTAACGATTTTAACACCACTACCAAAACACTCAAATCTGACTACTCCAGTTTGTGATCTCACATAGACAGGCATGTCAACGTAAGAAACTTTGAAACCTATGGAGAATTTTTGTGAGTGTATTTTGAGCCAAACTGATGGCAATTCCTGGGAAGCAAGATCTCAACGGACTGAGAAAAGGCCCTGGAAAATGGCAGTTTAGCACCTGATTTTATACATTACAATAAAAAGAGGAGGCATAAGGGGGTTACAAGAAATCCACTGGTGATAGGTTAAGGAGGCAGGAGAAAGCAGAGTTGGTGAGGGAAATCTCTGGGATTGGATAAAAGTGAAATGATAGACACTTTTACACAGGTGGGAATAGGACAGTTAACAGTCAACAATTAACACGATAACGGAAACAGTGAGGGGGTTTGTGGTCTCCCCCTGGTGCGGTGCCTGGGCTTTGAGGGATCTGGAAAAAGGAAATATGACATTCCAAAGGTGTGCTACCATAGATGCAAAAAGACAACAGACAGGCTCAGGTAAGGTAACGGTTGACCTTTGTTAGGAAAAACACCAGCCTAGGACATGACTACCTGCCACGAGCTGCTTTTAGTTAGAAAGTCTTAATTTCAGACCATCCTATCTGGTGACTTTAGAACTCTGAGTTTGTAAGGCTCACTCGCTGGCCTCCGTGTGTGTCAGGTTTTGCCTGTGGCCCCTTTTCTTCCACAGGAAGGATCTAGAAAGGAAATATTTTTTCTTTTCTTTTTTTAAACTAGCAAAAAATAAAAATAAAAGTAAATAAAAGCATGTAATAATTTAACAGTTTCAATCTTACCGCAAAACGCTATTCTTTCTGTTTAAAATGTCCTACTCAGCCCTCAACAGCTCTTACTGGGGTAATGTGAGTATCTCAAAAGCACAAATATAGAAACCAAATGCTATAAAGCCCAACTGTTAAAGATCCATAGAGAAACATATTCTTCGGAAGTTCATAAATCAATTGCATGCGCCCCGTGTATGTGTTCCCAATTTTTTAATGACAAAGCAACAGTAAGGTGCAAATTACTGCTGTGCACTTTTTAAAATAAATTCAGCTGCTTGGTAATTAGCACTGTTACGACACAATTTTACACAGAGAACAAATACAGTGGGCCAGTTAATAGTTCAAATTCTCAACCTTAGAGTAACAGTTAATATACCCATCTACTGCAAGTACATATTTGAGAAATCCTTTGTATAGTTTAGCCTTGTGAAATCCAAATACCACATTAATGTGCAAGACAATAAAATAATGTCCCAAGAAAATAGAACTGTCTGGTTCAAGTTATCACCACTGAAATGTGTGTGGGGGCGGGGAGCCTAGAGTTTCTCTGTTGGGACCAAGAGTCTACCTTTCACCATAGAGAGCAGCCCTTACATAGCTTGGCTGCAGGACTGAGAACACCTGTATTGCTACCAAAAATCCAACAATTTAAAGTTTAGGTCATATGCTAAATATTTTTTTTAAAAAACAACTATGAGGAAACAGCAAAGGCTCTTGCTGTGGAAACACATCAGTAAAATGGTGTGAACTACTCTGAAATAACACCTCCCAAGCGTGCAGCGAGGTAACTTAATGGAAATGCATCGAGGAAAAGATCTGGAAGTAGTGTAAAGGGCCTGCTCCCAATCATTAATCGCTTGTTTAGACAATTTAAACTGGAGCAATGCAGCCTGCAGCAAAACGCCAACATGCCTCTCACTTGGTGTGCCAGCGATGCTGGTGTTAACAGGAGAAGATGTATGGTTTCTGATATTGCATCCCAGTTCCTCAGCATTTGCTCCCTGTAATTGAAAAGGCAGTTAAACACGAAGTAAATCATTCAGTTAGCTTAGCTGTTTGATGACATATAATTGATAATGTCGATATGCTGCAGTGACATAATGCATCACTTTCAACACTCATTCACTTCCATTTATAACTCCATCTATAATCAAGGTTTTTTTGTTTTGTTTTGTTTTGTTTTAACTACAAAGTTGGTTCTTGAACTTCAACCTTTTGCTGGACCGGTCAATGCCCCAGAAGGCGCAAGAGTCTCATTAAGGACAGTTTTCAAGGGAGGAAGCACAGAAATCGAGGCAGGAAGAGAATTCCAACAAAACCAAACAAAAATACGTGAAACCATTCCAGCAACTCATCTTTCAAAATGCTTGCCATAAAAAAAAGGAATGTTTTCTCAGAGAAAAGAAGAACTACCTTAAGGATCCTATCAAAGCCTTTGAAGGAACGAGTGAGTTAAGTTAGTATGTATCTCTGGCTTGTTCCCAAAGCACAGTATTTCCTGGAGAGAAAAACATGGGAAGGTCTGTCGATAATACAAAAAACTAACCCAATTTTCTAAAATTTTGTTTTTAATCAGAAACACACAGCCTCTCCAACTCCAATATCCTAAGAAGCTTTCCTTTTTTAAACAGTAGTGCTGAAAATTGAAAATTAAACATTAAGCACAGTAGTTAATAGGATTTATTCCCTCAATTGTGTTTCACTGAGTTAATGTTCCTTGTAATTTGCATAACTGTGTCTTAAGACAGATCCCAAAATTACGGAACAGAAAAAAATGATGCCACAGGAAGCCAACCCCACTCCTAATCTGTGGGGAAGGAGCACACTGAGGGCAAGTCCTCAGTGGGGTTCAGAAGGAGCGAGTCTGTTCGTGGGGCCGCTTCCCCGGTACTCGTGCGACACGGACGCCTTGTGCAGGTGTGCCATGACAAAGGGACCCAGCCTCTGCTTTGCCCAGCTGCCCACAAGCGGTCTAACAAGTAGATATATATGCCACAAAGGTAATTTGCTAGAATAAGTGGCACTTTTGCACCCACAAAGGCAAGTCTATTGACAATGCACTGTATTAAACTCACAAAACAGAACATGTGGGTTCTGTTTGATCAGGAGTCTCCGTGACACATGACTATAATGAGTCATTTCTTTCCTTTTTACACAAGAAAAATATTTTATATCTTTAAAAGCCTTATATTCAATTGTGTAACAATATCAACATCTGTTAACAGTACAGGCAGTTTCTATTCTGTATCCTGAATTGCTTTATGTAATTAGGAGTTTATAAGGTATTCGGTAAGAAGGTATCTTTTTAAAGCACTATATAATTTGGGGTACAATGAAGTATTCTGTTGAAAATCTAAAATCAGGGCAGCATCAACTTACAGAAAAGTACAGGGAATGTTATAAAAACATAATTAAGTAAATAAGCACCTAGGTAGTGAAGTGTACCATTTTGCTATGGTCCCCATCTCTCTTTTTTCCTCTTCTTCTACTTGAATTTTTATTTGCTCATCTCAAGTTAAAGTTATGCCATCTATAGGGTGCAGAATAAGTGAAAACTGGGGGAAAGGGCTGCAGGGCTCGGCCTTTCCCTGGAAGTTCTTCAGTCCTGAGCTGAAACACTGGATGATGGGAAGTGAGCCAATGCCAGGCATTCCTCAGCACCATTTTTGACTTTATATGGTTTTTTTAATAAAATATTTTTGCTATTATGAATTCAGTGAAGAAATTCAGAATCTAATATTGCAGGATGTTGGCTTGTATTGCTCAGAAATTAAACTATATAAAGACAAAGGAGACAAAAGTAGAGTTGATAATAATACTGTGAAAGTAAACTGTTGGCTAAGAAAATCAAAGCAGAAAACAACTAAAGAGGATTATAGCAGGCCATCTCAAAATATGCTACTTTTGCATAAGGATTATTTGGGCTGAAAGCAATTAGCACTCTAAGAGCAGGGCATAAATTTCCTGTCCAAAAGCAGAGCATAAATTTGTTTTGTAAAGGCACCTCTCTCCCCCTTACCAGGAGAACCACCCCAGCGCCAAGAAGAAAACTCTTAGCTGCATAGTGAACCTTACTAAACAACCTTATTTATGATACATTTCTTAGTTACCTTCCCACAGTGACACCCATCACAGAATCCCCAAACCTCTTTTCCTGTCCAACCTCCACACTCAATTGCTCTTTGTTAAAATGGTATGTAGCCCTAAATTCTAACTGCCTCCTAGGTCCCATTTCTTTGTGAACTCCCATGTGTAAATACATATTATAATCTGTTTTTCTCTTGTTAATCTAGTTTTTGTCAGTTTAAATGGCAAGGCTCCAGGTACTAAATGTAACAGAATAGAGGAGAAAGTTTTCCTTCCCAACACAATCCAACAACCATTGGTCCAAAGTACTGGGAATAATACACTACCAGGGAACTACGTAACAATTTCATGATTTAGAAATCTGACACATCTTAGCAATTTAACTTGATCTACTAAGCGGACTTCTGGCATGCTGCATATAGTACATATAGAGAACATACAACATTGGAGGGTAAACAACACCTGTAAAGCCACATGGTCAATCTAGGGGAGAAGGAATATGGCTGTCATATTGAACACAGCAAAGGAGAGTGAAAAGCACAAGTTTTTGAAGCCAAATGACCCAAGTCTGACATCCTCACAGATGTCACCTTTAGGCCAATTGACCTAACTTCTCAGAACAAATATCTTCATTTGTAAAATCAAGATAACAGATATATTAAATGATCGGGGGATTAAACTGACACAGATTTGCAAAGTAGCAAATTCCTGACAGTAAATATTCACCAAATATGATTTTCCATCTCCTTCTCAGACATCTCTAATTGTCCAAGAATAGACAATAGTGGATTTTTAAAAACTGCACATTATAAGATATTTCAGATTCAATACTAGTTCTATGGTTCTACATTTGGGATCAAATATAGATTAAATTTTGCAAATACCACATCACACTCTAAGCTAAAATGAAAGGAAGTTGGTTCTGATATTAAAAGAACTTCTAGATCAGGCAGTGCAGGATTCTATGATTATCCTTTCTTTAGACACTTAAAGAGGTGCACAGTGAATTACAGAAATAGTTTGCTTCATTCATTCAAAAACTAGTTACCAAGTGTATCTGGGAAATAGAAGAATACAAAATAAACAGGAAAATATAGTACCTGACCTCAATCACCATAATTTGGCCAGAGAGAAAAAACACATTAGTGACACAATATAAATATGTGGTATGTCCAGAAGCTATCCAGCCATGAACTATGAAAAATAGAGACACTTAGAATGTTAGAATGAAGAAGATACAAGAAATATCGTACACAGGACAATGGCACCTCAGTCCCCTTCAAAGTAGGCACCCTGGGACCTCACATAGTTATCCCAACCACCATCATCTGTTCCATCATATTTTCCTGAATCTTGACGGTCTGAAATCTCTTCCCTTTCAAAGATGATTTTAGTTTGGGGAAAAGCCAGAGGTCACAGGGTACCAAATCTGGGCTGTAAGGGGGCAGAGTCACCTGGGTGATTTGAGGTTTTGCCAAAAAACTCCACATAAGATGCGATGCATGAATGAAAATGTGATGTCCTGATGAAGCTGCCAATCACCAGTTGCCCATAGCTGTGGTTTTCTGAAACATCCAAGTAGTTTCCATGGAGAAATGTTCAAGATTAATGCAAAATTTGCAAAAAAATGCAAGATTGATGCAAATTCATTGCTCTGCTCACTCAGTCATTTTGAATGCGACAGCCACACAGTGCACATGCTCACCCAATGGTATCTACCACTCCCACTGACTAGTACAGTGAAGTCATCATTGTTCATGCATGTGCATTCCAGTCCACTCTCCTTGGCTGCCAGGTTACATCAGTCACGCAAACTGTCTTCATTATAGTAACAGTGGTTGGACTTTTCCTGGGCAGACCTCGTATATATAAGTCCCACAAAGGATGAGGTAGGCCTTTGATTACAGCCTCTCTCTAAAGAAAACGTCCCTGCATGGGAGACAGGTAAGAATAGTGGCTTAACTTTTGGGATCTGGAGGGGTATATTTTTAACTCTGTCAAAAGAAAATTTATATAATTTTCCCAAATTTCTACATCTTAGATACCTTATTTATAAATTGTGGATCATAATAGTGACAACTTCAAACAGTTGTGAGCATTAAGTGAATTCTTATGTGAGGAATGCTCAGAACACATTACATGCCAAATTAATATTTAGTAGCCATTATTACTGTTTTTTGTTGTTGTTTTTTTGTTATTATTGATACATGTCCACAAACAGAGCAGAAATTAAGTGAAAAGAAATAATAACTCTTTCATGCTCAAACCTGGTCGAAATACTCTGGCCACCAATGCATGAGCATTTTCCTTATACCAAGCAAAACACCCAGTTTGGACACCAACTGGGTACTCTACAGTTCAATTTATTTCTGACACTACTTGGAGACAGGCTAAGGATGCAGTCCCACCTGACTGCCCCCCACTTTAGATGCCAATCACAAGTGGAGGTTATAGTTCTCACTGACTGGCTATAAATTGAAAGTTCTCTCAAGCCCTTCCTTAAGTTTGATACTTTGTTAGAATGGTTTATACACCTCAGAGAATGGTTTACTTACTAGATTAGCAGTTTATTAGAAAAGGATACAACTCAGGAACAGCCCCATAGAAGAGATACATAGGGCAAGTCACAGAAGAAGGGGTGCAGAGCTTCCATAACATCTCCAGTCCTGGAGGAGCCAAGATGGAGGCATAGGTAGACACACTGTGCCTC
>VMDR010028681.1:0-13054 GCA_007922815.1 Macrotus californicus | reverse complement strand
ATTTGTATCTCTTATAATGCTGTCAGAGAAAAATTAGTGCCAAGAATTGGGCTAGTCTGCCTGGGCCTCTGTTGTCCCCCAGATCCTGGCTTTGTAATTCTTCACTGTTTTGTTAGCCTTCTAGTTCTTTAAGCAATTAAAAAATAAGTTTGGCCCAATTCATATAGTATCTTACAGGAATATTGATCTGAGTTACCTAGTCTACCATTTCAGAAAGTGAAAGTTAATAGATTTTGACTGTCCTATTTTCTTTAAAATATGAGCATTTATTACTTTTATAATTTTAAAAGTTGACATTTAAAAAATAAGGTAGAATTTTATGTTCTGACATGGTAAGCTTACTAAGGCAAGAAGTGCAAAAGAAGGCACAGAACATTATGCATACAATAATGTTAATACCAATGTCTAACATTTATTGAATGTTTATTATGTACCAGGAACTGTTCTGTAGCTTTAAATGTATTGGCTAATTTACCTCTCAAAAGATTCCTAAGGGATAGTTACTGTTATTAGCCCCTTTTATAGACGAGGAAACTGAGAGGTTAATGAACACACATCTAGTATGCTACAGACTCAAGATTTGAATCAGGCTGTCTGACTCCAGAGCCCTTGATGTAAACCACTGGATTAATTATTTATGGACATATAGTATAACACCTCACCCCTCAAACTGTCCACAGAATATACGAAATAACTAATAGTAGTTTCTTATGGGCTTTGAAGATGAATGAAGATGTTACTTCTTAATTCTGTGTCTGTGCTATCCAACATGGTAGCCACTAGCCACACATGAGTATTTAAAACTCAGTTCATCAAAATTAAATAAAAATGAAAATCAGTTCCTCAGTCTCAGTAGCTACATTTCTGATGCGTTCGATAGCTACAGGTGGCTAATGGCAACTTTATTGAACAGTGCAGATATAGAACGTTTCCATCATCAAAGAGAGTTCTATTGGACAGTGTGCTCTAAAGAGTTCAATAGTGTGTGAGTTTTTTTATCACAAGCATGTATTCATGATTTACTCTTGTAGTTAGATAAGAAGGATCAATGATAGAAAAAAAATCTGTTTATTCAAAGCAGAAATCTTTTTTTTCCTCCTATTATTTGATCATACTTTTTTTTCCCTTTTATCTTCTGGACTCACTCAGAGGATCTGTTTCTCCCCAAAATCACCTTTTTGTGTGTGTATTTAAAAGCAGCACAACACATAAATCAGTGAAAAGCTCATTACAATAAAACTATGATGGGTTTCCTGGAAATATAATGGCATCTGCTTAGGGCCACATTCCTCTGGACTATTTGGAAGCATTTGAAATGTGCATTGTTGTTTTTAAGACACATTAACTAAATCATAGGCATCTCAAAAGGGCTTTCTTGGAAGCATGTTAGCAAAATATTGATAATTTCTTTTACTAAGGTTCAAGCTCATTGATTGTATATTTCTGTGGAGTTTAAGGTTGTGAAATGGAAAAATTTGTTTAAAAAAGTATCATTTGCATTTGTGGAACATACAAAGAATCGTGATACCTTTGGACTAGGGAGAAGGTCTTCTGTTATCCTAAAGAGTCAGAGCAGCATCAGTCTCATCTTCTAAGTCTTCCGACAAAGTAAGACTGCCCATGTTCGGTCTGGGCATAGTTACACTTCTAATAACTCGAGCTTTCTCATGTGGAATGCAGAGTGGATTCGTCTGGGTGGCCACAGGTGGCAAGACTAGGACCGGTAGGGGGGAACCAACGGAAAAACATTTTAACCATTTGAATTCCAGCAATGAAAAAAAGTTACATACAATCCAATGAGCTCTCTTCCCTGGCACCAAAGGAATTCAAGAAGAATTGTATAGGCCCAGGGTATCAGGCAGAGGATTTCTCTGCTGGAGAGGCAGCTAATGTAATAGGATGACCTTTTGTTATACTCTCAAATCCTATGGCTTTTCTTGCATTGTATACCCATGAGATTATCACTAGTTGAACCTATCATTTAGCTTAAGCAAAGTTATTGTCTAGAAAAACCCTCAATCAGTGGCTGACAGGTTTATTTCTCCATCCATATGGACATCAGTTTCATTGTAAATTAGATATAGCTTTGTTCCACATTGTCTTCCTTTCAGGATCTGGGAAGAAGAGCCAGCTCCTATCTGGAACATCACTGATTTTGTGGCAGAAAACAAATGGAAATATGGCTGAATCATACAATGGCTTTGAAACTTTGGATCTAAAATGTCACAGGTCACTTCTACTCACATTTGAATGGGCAAGGCAGGTCATATGAGCAAATCTGATGTCAATGGGTGGAAACTATAATCCTCTTATAAGAATGGGAAGCATATACTGAAAGCAATTTAAAAAAACCTACCACATAAGTTAATGGAAAGAAGTCAAATGTGGACTGAAAATGAGTTCTGATGAAAACACAGGTCAAATGGAACTGAATGCCATGATTAGTCCTTCACATTCTCCCTACCTTCCTCCTTCCCTCCCTCTGTCTTCCTTCCTTTCTTGAAGCTTCCTCCTTCAATTTTAGACACTGAGGTGCGTCTCAAGGATACAGATGTAAACAATATGAATTTTTGTCCTGGATAAACTCATAGTCTAGTGCTATGAAAGGATAAATTCATAGCTCTCTGAGTATACAAAGGAAGGAAGAACATTTAATTCAGAATTTTAGAGAGGAAAGAGTGATTTATGTAAGGCCTCCCAGAAAAGACCTTAATATCAGACTGAGAGCACAAAAAAGATCATACTCCAGATGGAAGGAACTACATTTGTAAAAGTACCAACGTGGGAGAGGTGGGAGAAGGCAGGGCTTTATCTGGAGACGTATTATTAGACAGAGGTGGATAGTGGCTACCATACTGGACAGCACAGATGCAAGTTCAGTGTGGATGAAACCTGGACTAGAGAAAGGAAGACTGAGAAAGGTGAAAACGGACGGGGCTTTAAACAATTACAGTGTGAGGAAATGCATCAGCCACTCCACAAATGTTCCCTAAGTGCTAATTTTGGGCCAGTCTACTATTTACTAAATGGCTGCTAGGGGCATTGTGTAGAAGAAGGTCTGGAAACACCAATGGTGTGGAGAAATGGGTGGTGTTCACAAGCTTTATACAGAGAGACTTCTTTGAAAATGACAGATTGAAAATAAGCACTTAGTGTTTATCCATCCTGAAGCATCACTTAAAATATACTAAAAGGTCCCCTAAAAGGAGAAAAAATTCTTATAAGAACAAGGAGAATATGAGACGAGATAACACCTACACCAATATGGCCGTTGGAAGACTGTACGAGGGACTTAGCAGCCACAGTAAAACGAAATCCTAAATCAGCAGTAGGAAGGTCAAGAAGTAACTCAACTTTTGTTCCAGAACCCACAAAGTCTCTCCAACTGGTGGCACCACGTTCCCCCGAAAGTAGGGCTGAAGGTAGAACTTAAAAAGAACTGGCTGAAAATCTAGTTTAAGATGAGATTGGAAGCTGCCTCCCTTACCTCCTCAGTCCTCTACCATTGCACGTGGCCAGATAGCAGGCTGGCGATTGCAGATTTCTTATCATGACAGACTGAAAACAGAGAGTCTCCGAGCTGGGGTAACAGCAAGCAAAGCTGGAAATGAATGCAAGGTGACTAGGTGAATATTTACATATTGAGTACTGTATAAATACAGGGTGATTTACATATCGTATATTGAAATCCCAGCTTTCCTTCCCACTGGAACCAGGGTTATCCCTGGCTTCTCTGTAGATTCTGCTCACTACAAGAGGAAGGATCAATAGATAGCAACCTCAGGGGTACCCCAAGAAATGATCTAGCCAGATTGTCATAGATGGTGAGGCCCTCCCAGAGCTTCCATTTAGTTTCTGAGTGTTCCACTTCCATTGAGTTTTTAGGTTTGCAATTATTGTGCTATTGTTGTGTTCTTTGAATGTCACTTTTCTTAGCCTCCCATTTTTCCTCTCTTTGAGAATATTAATAATAATTTTCCCAAGTTTTTGTTTTCTCAAATACTCTGTTTCCTCCTTATAGTTATAAGCTTATGTGTTTTAGTCCCAATCTATCATATTAGATATTTCCTCAATTGACTGATATTCCTCAGCTGTCCAATTGTGTTTATTTTCTAGAACATAGAGCAGAAGCACAAGATGGAAAAAAGATATTAAAAATTAAAAAGATTAGAAGATAGTTCATAAGATAAAACAAACAAGTGGAGTTCCAGAAAGGAAGAATAGAGAATTGACAAAAGGAAAAATAAAAAAGGAAGAAAGAACACACAGGCAAAGCCAAAGGAGGCTAGGATCGAGGGTGGGGGGTGGGGATGGCTGGGGTGGGGCTGGGGGGTGGGGGGAAATGTACTTGAACAATAATAAAAAATAAGGAAGAGAGAGAGAGAAAAAAAAAAGGAATAATTTAAAATGTCTCAGAACTGAAGGAGATGAGTTTCTACACCAAGGGACTGCCTAGTACCTTACCTACAGGATAAAAATTGACCCAGGTCTCAAGACACATTGTGAAATTTGAAGACACAGGGAAAATAGAAGGTCCTTCCTGCTCCCAAGAGGAAAACATACAAAACCCCCAAATAATCAGGAAGCAAAGTGGTATCAGACTTTCCAACAGTAAGGTTAACAGAAGAGAGTAGGAAATGCCTTCAGACTTCCAAGGTAAAATAATCTCCATCCATTAATTCTATTTTAGTCTAATAATAAATTATTATCAGGACAGAATAAAGACATTTTCCTATATGCAAAGTCTCAAAAGAAGGGCCACCTCTATTGTTTGGGAGGGGAAAGGGGAATGATAGTGGAGTATGTGCTCCTTCAAAATTAGAGCAAATCAAAAAAACGAATAACACAGATCCTGAAAATAGGGGTTTGAGCACAGTCGAGAGGTGAAAGGACCCTGGTTTTGCACTAGGGCGATGGCTGTACAGCAAGCCCAGAGAGTAACCAGTTCAGACTGGAGCAGGTCGGTAGCCTCCTGAAGCAGCATCTCCAAGTGGGTAAAACTGATACCTTAATATGTTCAAATATACAAACCTGGTGAAGAGTCAGTTGACTTAGTATTAAATACAAAGAGACTGAGGCAGGCAAACAAACAAAAAAGGCAATTAAAAATGCAAGTGAAAACAAAATGTACAGAGAAGAAAAATTACTTGTAGTATACGGCGTGGCTCAGTTGATAGCTGCAGAAATGGAGACGCTGGATGTTGATCTCTAACCAAAATTCATTGGATCTATGTGGTGGGATGCAAAGACTGACAGAGGCTGGTACTTTTTTGTAAAGAGCCAGAGAGTAAATATTTTAGGCCTGTGGGCCACACGGTCTCTGCTGCAGCTACTCACCTCTGCTGTTCTAGCACTAAAGCAGTTGTGGACAGTCATAATCAAGTGGGCGTGGCTGTGTTCTAATGAAAACTTTATTTGTGAAGGCAGGTGGCAGGCCAAGGGCCATTGTTTGCTGACCCCTAGATTAGAAATATGTGTGTGTTGAAAACAAGGTGAGGTGAAAGAAAGAGGACTAAGGCTTCATATTTTGTAGAGGGAAGCCAAGAGTTAGTGCCTGAAATTAAAAAAAAAAGCAAAACAAGCAAACCCCAAACCCCAAAGTAATAATCTAAGCATATTTTTTCAAGATATGGAGATAAATACCAAATGAAAATTGGGAGACGGCTGTTTATTGTATGAATGCAAGCTTTGTAGTAGAACTGCTTGTTTCTTTAACCCATGTGTTCATGTACCTTAGATAAAAATAGCTAAATTAAAAAATAAAATTAATTAAAACTCATGTGGGCAGAAAACTGTAGTCTATGTTTCATTAGGGAATAAAGAAAGATGAAGTCACTGAGTGCCCTGGGAGGAGGGGACATAGGACACTGAAACTCAGGCAGAGATTTTACTCTTGCCATTCCCCCACCTCCACCCTTAGATGGGCACCCTGGGGCATGTGGACTGGGGGCACATTTGTCCAATAAGGAATTGTGACTGGCGGCTGGAAAACATCTACGCCTGTTAACTTCAGGCTTGTCAGCAGCTTTCAGGTCTGTGATGCTGCCTGTGGTGACTGGCACAAACCCCAGCATAGCTGTCACTTGTGGGGATGGGGGACATCTGTGGTCAAGACCCTCAGAGGCTCTGGCCTGAGATGCTCTTCTGTTGTTGTACACAGGTAGGCCAGTGGCTCAGCAGGTGTGGAGTTTTCTGCAGAGCAGAGCTGGGCAGCCCAGCAGGATGTGGGTTGACCGTGAAGCATAGCTAGGTAGGAAGGCCCATGATGCAAGATGATTGTGTTGGAGCCTCACCTGAGCTGCACCCAGGCAGGAGCAACAGAAGTGTTGAGATTTGTGGGTCTGATATGCTCTGGAGGCTCTAACTCAGAGCAGAGGGCTCACAGCAGATTAATGAAGCTAATTTCTGACTGGGATCATCATTTGTGAATCATCGTGTTTGTGCTCATTAAATAAATTATTGGTGTCTTCCCAGGCATTATGGATGCATTGTAAATGAGGGCTCTTCATAAATAATTTGTTTCTGCGTGTGCTGGGATCAGGGAGGAGGAAGGGGGGCAACCAGGAGGAGGGGAGAGGAGGCTAGAGGCCAGAGGTGCTAAAAAGGTGGCTGAGATGGGAGGGTCTGGAGTGAGGGAGGGGTCAGGCCGGAGGAGAGGGTGGTCTGACTCTGGCCCTGGACCCCAGGTAAGCAGGGCCTCTCCCTGTACCCCTTACTCCTGCCACTGAAATCAGTACATGGAGCACATTAGGTCTTTCAGATCGGCCGCCTGCCTCCAAGTGAGTAAAGACTCCTCTCAAGATTGGGCATGAGACTGACTACACACCTGCGTCTTTCTGACCTTCCCCTCTCTCTCTCTCAGGCCTTTGCTTAAAACCCCCTTACAGCTAGGACCTGTGAGGTAAGAATTCCCAAAAGCATATATTTCATAAGACAAAAGCCTGGAATGGATACAGATCTGAAAAGTGATTTATCCACACTGTTTATGATAAAGATGAAATATGAAATAGCAGATGTGAAGGATACTTACTGGGAAGGAAGGAGGAGAAAGCCCCCCAGGGCTTCCTCCTTTGAGGTACATTGTTAACAGGTATGGTGGGAGTACAGCAACCCCTCAATTTGTCCTGGCTGGATTTTTGGGAACCCCGAGTACCTGTTCTATAAAAACAATGTAGTAAGGGAGAGGGTGAATTCCTAGGTCAGCCTGCAAAATACCAGTGGTTTCACCATGGCCCTGGCAGCTGGTGCTTTGGAGCCATAGCAAGGTGTTCCCAGGGACCTAGAAATGGGGACACTGAAGCTATCCTTTGAGAGATGCCTGAGGTCCACAGGGGAGACCTGTGTAGAAAACAGTTGCCAAAGAAGCTTCCTGGCCTGGTGGCTTGATTGAACAAATTGAAGCTATGTCGAGAAAAGACCCAGCAGTGAGGCTGGCTCCTGGTTAACAGTGCAGTTCCAAATGGAGAAGCGTCACAGAGGCCCACCTGGCTGGGCCCATCCAGCACGGAGCAGTGCAGTGGGGGCTGGTGCTCTGCCTCCTCAACAGTCATGCCATCTGCCAAGTGTGTGAGTGTGTGTGTGTGTGTGTGTGTGTGTGTGTGTGTGGAGGGTGGGCATTGTGTCTCTAAAGCCTTCGTCTTTGGACTTCCCACTTACCAGCAAACTTTCAGTAACGTGACCTTCACAAGAAGCTCTGCCCCATCAGGTGTTCATGAGCATCTAATGGTCTAACAAACTGGCATCTGGCAACTTCTTGACTCTGGAAGTGTGGTTGGCACCCTAAGTCAGACCCACTTCTAGGACCTGCCATTGGGATTTCCAAGCCCTCAGATCAGCTTGCTTTCATAGGCCCTCTGCATTTGTATATCTACCCATAGTACCCATAGCAGGCCTGTGTCCTGGAAGGGAGTGGAGGACAGGCCACAGAGTGTGGGATGCAGAATAAGGAAGAACAAATGGGTTTCTTTTTTTTCAGGGTGCAGAGCTGATCTTGGTGGTGGTGGTGGATGTTGAGCAGTTTGTCCTGCAATCACCTTCATTCACACCTGCATCGACCCTGCAGTGTTTATTGAGCATTTACTGTGTGCCAGGCACCACTCTGGGTGCCCACAGATACCCATTCTCATGGAGTTTGCATCTATTTGTGTCTATGGATAAGTTTGTGTATGTGTGACTTAGGGTGCACAGAAAATAAATAAGCATGTAAGTCTAGCAAGTTCAAATAGTGATGACTACCATGAAAAAGGCAAGAGATATGACAGAATGGCAGTTGGAGTTAGGTCAGCAATGGCCTCTCTGAATGGAGACATTTGAGCATAGGCTGAGTGAGTGGTCAGGGAAGCTGGAGGGGCAGAGAGTTCCAGGCAGAGGAATGGCAAGTCCAGAAGGCAGAGGAAGCACAGAGAGTCCAGAGGCAGGAGTCAGGCCAGGAGAGCTGGAGCTCGGGAGAGCAGGTGTGGGATTTGGTGAGCCTGAGGAAAATTTTCCTGGGTCTTCTGGTCCAGATTAGGAGTACAGATTTTATTATAAATGCAGTGGTAAGGGGATTCCATGACCTAATCTGAAGTTTTAAAAGTTAAATGGACCCTAGCTGGTGTGGCTCAGTGGATTGAGTGCCAGACCGAGAAGCAAAGGGTTGCTGGTTCGATATTCAGTCAGGGCACATGCCCGGGTTGCGGGCCAAGTCCCCAGTAGGAAGTGAATGAGAGGCAATCACGCATTGATATTTCTCTTCTTTTCTCCCTCCCTTCCCCTCTCTCTAAAAATAACTAAATAAAATATTTTAAAAAAAGCTAAATGGAGGCTAGACTGTATGGGGAGTGAAGGAGAGAGTGAGGAGAGTTAGAAGGTTATTGCAATGATTCTGGGGAGTCACTGAACTATCTCCCATTCATTTTCCCATCTTTTCCAAATGAAACCTCCATCCTGTAAGCAGTGTGTGTCTCAGGTAGAAGTCTGAAGGGAAGAAAGCACTCTCCTTGAACAAATTCTGGGCTGGGCTGTCAACCCACTCAGAAGTACATATCCTTTTAAAGTCTTGTTAACTACTATGAGTTTCTGATTGACAGAGTTTCCGGTGGGGAAGGGAAGGCCTTCTGGCTAACTTGGCTGGGGCTGACGTTTACAGCAAAGCTTCTCAAACTTGACTACGTTAAAATGCAGAGCCCTAGTCAGGAGGCCTATGAAGGGGCCTGCGATTTTGCTTTTCTAGCACATTCCCAGGTGATATTATGCTGCCTGTCCTTAGACCATACTTTGAGTTGTAAGGTATTAGAGGGCTTGGTTTCACATGTTAAAGACAGCTCTGAGTATTAAGTATAGCACTCTGGTTATTTATTCATTCATTTGTTCATTTGTTTCAAAGGGTATCAGAATATCTCACCTCAAAACGTGCCGCTTTGGCATAGGATTGTTTTGAGCTGGAGGCAATTGAGAAAAAGACACAGGAAGATTTCTCTGCTCTCTGCCTGTCTGCTTAAATGCGAGGCATAAATTTCCCTTTTTGAAGGTGGCATAAATTCTGCCTGCCTTCTCTCCACCAGTTCCTGTACCATGAGGAGGAGAGCCACCCTTATCACCAGAGACAGAGGGCCAGCACTGAGATGAGTATGCATGAACAAACCTTCCTAAATAACCCTTATCTCCCACTAGTTTCTCCTATATATTTACCTTCCCACAACTGACCTCCATTAAAAATCCCCTTTCCTCTTGTAGTCACTTCTTCACGATTTGTCACTCATTGTTAAAATGGTATTCAAAGCCCCACATTTAACTGTTTCTTTGGGTTTTTCATTTCTTTTCTATATAGCCCTGTGCATGTAAAAGTATTAACATCAAATAAAATTCATATGCTTTTTTTCTGTTAGTTTGTCTTTTGTCATTTTAGTCTCCAGACATAGAACTTAAGAGGGCAAAAAACCAGTTTTTCTTCCCCTACAGTTCATTCATTCAAATGTTTATTGGTTACTAGGGACCATCAAATTTAAGGAGTTGAAAGAGTTTTCTGAGAAGGTTGCCAAGACATGTTTTTATTGAGTCTTTGGAAAGCTGGACATATCTGGATTCTAGTATTCCTGATTCCCAGCCAGCAGTGTGTTAGTAAATGTTTAAAAACTGTCTGAGAAAAAAGGTCTTGATTTATAGCATTTATTGATATCTGTGATATAAATCATTCACCAAGGCTGACTTCCAGCTACCAACATGACATTACTTAATGTAGATATAAATCATTTAACAGATACAATAGATAACCTCAAGAACCTAAATAATAGTCAAATATAGTCAAATAATTAGGAAATGATGAGCTTTTAGTAAGTTATGCTCCTGTTTTTAACATAATTTATTTCCATGTAAGTCTTGTAAATTATTTTTTAATAACAGCTGTGTTTAATAACTGGTTCACGAAATTCCTGAAAATTTAGCAATCTCTTCCTCAGACCCTTCTTGGCCTCAGGATCCAAATAAAACCCCCATTCTGTAAATACTGTGCATCTCAGGTAATGGTGTCCAAGAAAAGGAAGCAATTTCCTTCTCTACCACTGCCTCAGGCCCTGCCCATGCTCAACCCTTCCTCCCATTCTTGCTTTTGGGTGAGTTGTGGGTCTCAGAATTCTGATCCCTTTCCAGATTTTTGTGGTGGGTGATGGTACATGATGGCAAAAATTTTAGAGATGATAGAGAATAGAAAAAATGAGGATGATAATAATGAATGTAACTAGGGTGGAAAAAGGAACTATCTGAATGTCAAGTCTTGTGCCTCTTGCTGACTTAACTACATTGTCTTTGAAACAGGTGAGCAATCTGAGGCCCAGATTGAAGGTGGCATTTGCCTAAGGTCACACAGCTAGAAGTTCTAGAACTTAGATTCAAATCTACCAGTCTCTGATACCAAATTGGCCTGCCGAAGGAAAATTTTATAGATGTAGATATAGATATATATATATACACATACTTAGCCATATGCGTATATGTCTATATCTATAGTTTAAAAAGAAAATGAATTCTAAAGGCATAGGATGAAAATGAACAGTGCAGTGCCCCATCCCTTTCCATTCCATTGCTACTCCGTAGAGGCAAGCATTTTCGATTCTTTTTACTATTCTGGTGTTTGGTGTTTGCTTCAATATATTCAGATAAAATGCTTACACTACTATATCTTGAATTTTCAGCTTTAAATATTATTTATTGATTTCTAAATGTGAAAGATAAAAGATTTGACTTTCTGATACTCCATTCTCTTCTGTCTACCCTTCAACACACACACACATATACACACAACCACACCACTGCTGCTTCCCTAACCACCAATATATTTGTATCATACTTTTCATTTGCTCTTCATTCATGTGTACATTGTGACTGTAAATATTAGTCACAGCTGAGCCATGCAATGTACTAGTATCTTTTTTTTTGTAATACACTATTATTAAATTTGCTTTCAGGAGCTAGTATTTATTTTTCCCAGAGTTAATACTCCTTTTGCTTTCCTTGACTGCTTAGTTTTCTAGTGTCAATAACTAATTCATCCCACAATTCTTTTAACAATTTTTCTTTTTTTAGGGACTATTCATCCTGGATTTCTCTATCCCTTTGCTATCTGCACTGACTGCTTATTAAGCTAAGTACAGCTGTTGTCCTGGAATTTCCTTTCCACTTTCCTGGGAATTCCCTTCAGTTTTTCTTATGTTGGATTCCTTGTTCTTGGATACCATATTTTCCTTCAACTCACTGTCATTTTACTGGGATACATTCTGCAGAATCTTTCTGAAAATAAGCACATGGGAGATACCTTTTTTGAGAACTGGCATGTCTGAAATGTTTTTATTCTGCTTGTACACATAATTACTGTTTTTTGCCATGTATAACATGCACTTTTGTGCCCAAATTTTTGAGGGAAAAATAAGGATGTGCATTATACGAGAGTATAATGATTACATACCATTGGTATAATAATGGATATAATAATCACATGTATAATGTGCACAAAAACGTGGGTGCACATTATACACTGCAAAATATGGTAATAGTTTGGCTGAATATAGAATTTTAGGTTGGAAATCATTTTCCCTGATGATTCTGGAGACATTGCCTTATTGTCTTCTACCTCTGAGAAATCAATTGCCATTTAAATAGCCAACTCCCTCTGCCCCCAATCTTTTGTTTCTCTATGGAATCTCTTAGAATTGCCCATTTCCCATATATATGAAAGTTTTTATTTAAAAATTTAAATTCTGATGTTCCAGCCAAGATGGAGGGGTAGGTAGAGATGCTCTGCTTCTCCTCGCACAACCAAAAGAAGGATAACCACCAATTTCAAAAGAAAAAACAACTAGAACTAACAGAAAATCAAACTACATGGAAATCTGACAACCAAGGAGTTAAAGAAGAAACATTCATCCAGACTGATAGGAGGGACAGAGATAGGCAGCTGGGGACAGAGAAGACAAGCAGCAAGGCAGTTGCTGGCAGACCGAGTGGTCCCACATTTGCATGCAGATAAACTGAGAGGAACAGTTAGAGAGGAGACAAATCTTGCAACTCAGGGTTCCAGTGTGGGGAAATAAAGCCTCAAAACCTCTGGATGTAAAAACCTGTGGGGGTTATGGCAGCAAGAGAAACTCCCAGTCTCACAGGAGAGTCTGTTGGAGAGACCCACAGGGTCCTAGAATGTACACAAGCCCACTCACCTGGGAATTAGCACCTGAAAGGGCACAATCCACTTGTGGGAAGTGAGGGAAGTGGCAGAAAGTGGGACAAGAGCCAAGCAAGCTAGCAAGTGGCTTTGTTCCCTCTCTGACCCCTCCCCAACATACAGCATCATAACACAGCGAAGTGTGTTGCCCTGCCCTGGAGAATACCTAAGGCCCCGCACTTTACAACATAATGGGTGCACTGAGGCAAAGAAATATGGCCCAAATGGAGAACAGATCAAAACTCCAGAAAAACAACTAAGCGACAAAGAGACAGCCAACCTATCAGATGCAGAGTTCAAAACACTGGTAATCAGGATGCTTACAGAAATGGTTGAGTATGGTTGCAAAATAGAGGAAAAGGT
>VMDR010028680.1:0-13068 GCA_007922815.1 Macrotus californicus | reverse complement strand
AAAGAAAAAGAAAGAAGGAAAGGGGGGAGTGAGGGAGGGAAAAAGAATATAGAGAAAAAAAGCAAATTTATTTGGGTGAAATTAAAGTCTAGAAGTTGAGCAAAATTAATGCCAACACCTTAAAAATCACTAGTCTACCCCTTTTCTCTCACTACTGCCCCTCCCTCTCAAATTCCTTCTTCCATAACTAAAGTCTATTGGGCAAGTTTCTAAATCTTGGTCCTTTATACAAGATATGTTATGTCCGTAAAATGGGGACCCACTACAACAGAAAGTGGAGGCAATTGCTGAAATCTGTGGCACTGGGAAATATTCAGGGATGTATTAATAAGAATAACAGATAGGACAAAGTGAGCTAGCATCATAGTAAGCATTTTATGTATGTTATCTCATTTCCTTCTCTATTACGAGACCCAGTTATCTACTATCATCCACGCATTTCAGGCTGAGAAAAGTAAAGGACATGATCAAGGATACACAGCACTGGGGCCCAGCACCGTTTAGTTACAAGGCTTTAATCACTAAGCTTCCTGCACAAATATCAAAGAAGGGCTATGAGTGCTTCAGTAAGACAGGCAGTGTGTGTAGATTAAGCCTCTATCACTGGTATATAACTGAGGCTTACCTAGAGGAAGCTCTTACTACGTGGGTCTCTGCTACCAATTACAGCCAAGGAAATGATTTAAAAAAATAAGCTGCCAGTCGTGAGGTAGGTAAAAAGGGCCATATCTGAGTGAGCTTGAGGGTGATCTGTGAGGGTAACACTTGAAGATGATACCTGAGGGTGACACTTGAGCAAACACATGGGTGATACCTGAGTGAGCATGAACAGTGACACCTGAGACAGTGAAAGTGTGACATCTGAGTTAGCAAGTGCTGTTGTTTCGAGTCAATAAATGTTTATGAGGGTAACTGTGTCAGATATTCATAATTTATACCAACTTTCCACCTTGATCTCAGCTAGTTTACTTCTTGTACAACCTCATATGAACTACAGACTGAGGGTATCAATGGCAATAATATGTTGACCAACAAGAAACTTCTCTCTGCTTAGGAAACATACCTTAGGATAGAGCAGTGCCATAAGCTCTTCCAGGGTGAGGGTGTGATTTGACACCAGATTGCCCATTAGCATAGTTATGGCTCATAGCAAAGGAAATGGGACTTCCTCTTAGTGTCTGCTCCTTTCCCATTGAGTTGGTGTAATCTCCAGGGGCCAAGGCATCATGAGGACCAAATAATCTTGAAACTCCCAGCCAAAACAACAAATAAATGGCTGGGGAAAGTGGGGCCGTGGCAATAAGCATACGAGAAACAATTTCCTTAAGACTTCACAGTAGAGGGAGTCCTAGACAGGTAAGAATGGCCACCATCTCAGGGGAGCCCCTTCAACACATCCCAAACACTTTTGTTCGGCACCTGCCTCCATAATCCAAGGGGTTCTTGACTCTAAAGTGACCCACTAAGGCAGTCATACTCAGGTGCTACGTTCAGGTTTTGGATACCAGGACTCAGAAATCTAATAATCACACAAACATGAGGGTTCCATCCATTAAACAATTATTTGTCCCAGGAAAGAAAAACTGTGAGAAGAAGACAAATCAATGGAGGGTCACCCTGCCATTTCCTGCACCCAAGTCCATGGAGGGGTGTATTATAAAGCTGTTCTAAAGGTGAGTATGGTCAAGTACCCAGCCTGTCCTTCCAGCTTTCTCCCTTTGAATCTAGCCAGGCTTGTTGGATATACTAGAAGAATGACTATTACGGCTCCATGTTAGAATTACTTACCCGGGGAACTTTTAAAATAATACCCACCTTTATACACTGCTAGTAGGAATGTAAAAATGGTGCAGCCACTTGGGAAAACAGTTTGCTCTCCCTCAAAAAGTATGACCCAGCAATTCCATTCCTAGGCATATACTCAAGAAAACTGAAAACATATTTCTATACAAAAACTTGTACTTGGCATTATTCCTAATAGCCAAAAAGTGAAAACAACCTACATGTTTATCAATTGATGAATGAATAAATAAAATATATCCATACAGCCCTGGCTAGTATAGCTCAGTGGATTGAGCATGGGCTGGGAACCAAAGGGTTACTGGTTTGATTCCCAGTCAGGGCACATGCCTGGGTTGCAGGCCAGGTCCCCGGTACGGGGCACATGAGAGGCAACCACACGTTGATGTTTCTCTCCCTCTTTCTCCTCTTCTACTCTCTATAAAAATGAATAAATAAAATCTTAAAAAAATATATATATATCCATACAGTAGAATATTACTCAGCCATAAAAAGGAAAGAAATAATAACACATGCTATGACATGGATTAACCTTGAAAATACTGTATTAAATGAAAGAAGCCAGATACAAACTGTTGCATATTGTATTATTCCATTTATATGATATGGTCAGAGTAGGCAAATCCATAGAGATAAAAATTAGTGGTTGCCAGGCACTGTGGGGCAGGAAAAATAAAGGAGTAACTGGCTAATAGTATGGGGTTTCATTCTGATGTGATGAAAATGTTCTGAAATTAGATAGTGGTAACAGCTAAACAACTTTTTGAAAATACAAAAAAAATCATTCAATTGTATATTTTAAAAGGGTGAATATTATGGTATGTGGATTACATCTTAATAAGAAAATTACATTAAAAACACTGAAATGTACACTTAAAAAGGTGAATTTTATGGTTGTGAACTATATTTCAATTTAAAATAGTAATACCCATATCTGGGCTTACCCTTGAGAGATTCTGATTTAAATGGCCTCACATGGAAATGAAAAACAAACTGACAGTGACCAGATGGGAGGAGGAAGGCAGGTAATGGGGGAAAGAAGGGGAAGGGGCAAGTCAAGGAACACGTATAGAAGACCCATGGGCACGGACAATGGGGGGGATTGACTGTGGGAATGGGGGATGGGGTGTGCGGATGGGGCAGGGAAGAGCAACAGAGAAAAATGTGGGAGAGCTGTAACTGAACAACAATAAAAAGAATTACATGGTAGAATTAGAAAGACAAGCCATAGAACAAGACAATATGCTTATGACACACAAAACTGACAAAAGATTCGTATCCACAATATACACATCAGTAAAAGACAGACAACCCAAAATAGAGGAAAAGACCCAAACTGGCATGCCCAAAGAGGAAATTAAAAATATAAGTTAAAAAAAGGGAAGCTATTCAACTTCACTCAATTGAATCTAAAAATCAAAATAAATGAACAAGCAGAACAGGAATAGACTCATAGATAACAGTGAACACTTCAACAATGCCAGTTGGAAGGGAGGTTCGGAGTATGCGTGAAAAAGGTGAAGGGATTTAGAAATGCAAATTGGTAGTTACAGAATAGTCATCGTGATGTGAAGTGTAGCATAGGGAACATAACCAATAATATTCTAATAACTATGTATGGTGTCAGGTAGATATGAGGTTTTATTAGAATGATAACTTAGTAAGTTATATAATGTCTACTCACTGGGGTGTACACTTGAAACTAATATTATAATGTATGTCAACTGTAATTGAAAAAAATGATTAAAATAAACAAAGTTCACAGTAAAAGAAAAGCTATTCAACTTTGTTTTTAATCGGTGAAATGCAATTAAAGATAAAATTAAATACTTACAAACATGCAAAAATTCAAAAATCAAAGTGTTGGTGAAGATGAAGAGCAAAGGATTGCCCGTACACTGTTTTGGAAAGCAGTTGGCACCATCTAGTGAAGTGAAAGTATGTGTATCCCAACTACAACCTAGAGAACTCACACATGGCGTACTGAAACACACGTATAAGGACACCGACAGCCGTCCTGTTCAGGAAAGCCCCAAATGGAAACAACCCAACTGTTCATTAGCAGTGGAATGGTGGAATACACTCTACTATATTCATATGATTGAATACTAACTACCAATAAAAATGATCAGAATTACAGCCATATGCAAAAACATAGATGGAACTCCAAAGCATAATGTTAAGCAAAAGAAGCAAGACACAAAAGAATACATACAATGTGATTCTATTCACACAAAGTTAGAAAACAGGTGAAACTAAGTTGTATCTATGGAGAGCACATAGTCAGTAAAACTGTAACAAAGAACAAGAAAGTGATTAGCATAAAAGTCAGGAAAATAGGGGAGTGAAACCGGGAGGTTGTACAGGTTCTTGTGGAGTACTGCCATGTTCTATTTATTAATGCGGGTAGTTGATTATGAGTGTACTTGTTTCTATATACTGTACGCATTTAGATTTTCTGCATTTTTTTGTATAGTGTTATTTTTCACAATAAAAAAAGGTTAAACCATCTTTTTTAAGTAAGGAAAAAAATCCTCCTGATGATCTAATGTAAACCAAGGCTGACATTAACTACATTAAAGGCAGGTTCACCAGAAGTATATTTGTACATAATTTAATAAATTTCCAAAACAGAAAAAAAAAATCTAAATATTCTAAACTATTAACAATGGATATCTCAGTGGAGAATGGGAAGTACTGTGCAGCAAGTTAGACAAGACTATATTTTTCTATAATATATTTTTTAATATTCAGATTTAATCATAAGTGTTACTCTGGTTATAATAAAAAGATAACTTTTAAAAAAAGATTTAAAAATACATTTGGAAGAATAGACAAAAAAACTAAAAAAAATTAGCTGACTCAGGAAAATGGAATGGAAGGGATATTTTCATTGTACCTTTTGAATTTTTAACCCATGTGAAAGTATTACCTATAAAAATTTTTATTTAAATTAAGAATATTTCTCTCTAGCAGCTTTTCCCAGAGCCCACTACCAGAGAAGTACACATTAACAGCTTTTGAAACTGGCCTAAGAACATCTTCTCATGCATTAGGTTCTCCCACATGCCCTACCTCCCTCTACCATGGCACTGAGACAACCACCTTACAGAGAACCTACAAGGACTCACATTTGTAAATGTGAAGTGGTATGCTTGCCATTGCCCTTTGCCTAAATCTGAGTCCGTTATACTTGCTAGGTAGCAAAATGAATTCTTTCCCTGTACTTAGGCTGCTACAGTGGTATAGTAAAGAAGAAAGAGTTACCTCTAAGAGGAGCTCCACACTATCCACCCGAAGCTCTTGCAGTCCCACGATCTGTACCACATGCTTGCTATCTTCTCTTGCAAAGAGCCTGCAGATGCAAGAACATGGCTGGTAAAACAGAGCTGCTGTAATACATTTTGTTCTTGCCTCCCCAGAAACCACTCCACTACTCCCCCATCATCAAGTAGCAGTTTTGCCCTCTGGGTGGGATTCATGTGCACTCTCCCCAGCCATTCCCACGTCTCCTGGCTCCCACCCAGGGTTTCAGGTGTGGTCCTTGATCGTTGTAAACAAATCAGCATCTTTGGCTACAATTAAAAGAATGAAAGTATAGAGGGGTGAACAACAACAAAAAAAGAATGCATGTATAACTCAAACCTATGCCAATCAGTGGACTGTGTATTCCTGGCTAGAGTGACTGGTTCAGGAGTGGATATGGTATCTCTACCAGGTCCAATCAAAATAAAGTCCTAGTCTCTGGTTGTTAGGTACCTGGCTGTGAGGTGCTCGCTCTCTCTCTCTCTCTGGAAGTAAAAGCATGTGGCTCTGGGAGCAGTTGCAACCATTTAACATTCACAAAAAAGACAGTTCTGGAATGAAGCTAACATAGAAGGTAGAGCAGAGATGCAAAGAAATTGTGTCCTTTAACATCCCTGAGCTGCTACAGTAAAGGCACTAAAGCCTGACAGATCTCTAGGTTTTCTAGTTACATGAGCTAATGATTTTCTTAAATGCTTATGCTAGTATAAGCAGGGTTTTATTTTACTTGCAACATAAGCAGTCCTGATATATCTTCTAAGACAACAAGGAAGAGCTGGTGCTACAACTGAATGCCTCAGGCCTGCATGTAAAGTAATGAGTGGTTATGGTCTACCATCATCATTAAACCAGACCCACCAAGGAGCATGTATTGAATCTATTGAAGAGTCTAGGGTTATTTTTTCCCCTTAATAAGATACTGATTAAAGTTAGAAATGAAGTTGAATTTCATAAAAAAAAGAAATGATATTCTTTCCAAAATTTTTTTTCTCAGCCTATGCTTCTCCCAAGTTTCTAAATTTTTATAAGATTGAAGGAAAACAGTTCACTGATGTCCATGACCATTCAGAAAACAACTCTATTGGAACAGTTAGGGTTATGGAATAAAAGATGGATCTAGCTTTCAGAACCCTCATGTCATTCCTGAACATACTTCCCAGGCCCCATGCCACCCCAGAAAGGTTCCTAACAGACAGCCCAAAACATACTGCTAAATTTTTAAATCCTATGAGCAAGATTTCTATCATTTTTTATGCAAGAGTATAAAACAATTTATCCTCTACTTTTAAGACTTAATTTGAAGATCCTTAAACTCTGGTTTCTAGTTTAAGAGGTGGACAAAGTATATAAATATACTTTTATCTATGTTTGTCAAAGCTCTACTATTATCATAGAAAATATATCTTATTATAAAAACAACAAAATAAATCATAACAGCTCTAAACAAACAAGAAAGTGTGGCCATCAGTGGATCAGGACATTTCAGAAGACTGAGAGCAGGGGGAAACAAAGAGATATTAGCCAATTAACCAGAGTTTAAAAAAAAAACCCATAGCCTAAGACACTCACAGAGTAAGACTGGATTTTTCCTACTGAGCCCTAGAGAAGCTTCAAACCAGGAATTAGCATATTCCCATCAGTTTGGCTATAATTAAAGAATGCAAATATACAGAGTAATATACCTGGGTCATTCATTAAAGAATGACACTCACTACAACTGAATAATCTGACTCTCCCTTCACACACAAAAAACGAACCACACACAGCACAATGGTGGCTTTAATTTTCATGCCTACTGTTCTTTAAAGGAAGTGGCCATTCTGACTGGAAAGGACCTCTAATAAGATTGTTGGGGTTGGAAGAGAAGACATGATTAAGCTAACTTGAGGCTTCAAAACCAACACTGAGAGAGTAAAAAAGAAAGGCAACTCTTTGCCAAAACAATCCCAGAGTGGTACCCTCCTTTATTTGGCACAACTGAACCCCCCAAACCTATATATTCTCTGAACTGTGGCATACCCCAAAGGTCCCTTTTTGTTAGAGTCCACAGAATGATGGCTTGCCTCAGCCCACACAGTGGCCTCTCCAGTTATGATACTCAACACTCTAACGTCCCTCTTCAGTGGGGGCTGGCCTAACCACACTTTCTCTACTGAACTGGAGCTGCTCCTCCATGCCCACTCCCCATGCCAGTGCTTGCCTGGAGCTCATAGAACTTCATGTCCTTTTGGACAGCTCTGTGGGGGGGCATGGATCTCTTTGTTGTGGGGCTAGTCTATTTCACTGATTTGGTTTTCTCAGCCTTCTACCATGTTCAGCCTCAACTCACTCTCTCCACCTGGTATAGCTACTCCCATGTTTCATGTCTGGTCAATTCTGTTAAGACAAACTTTCATCCTTCCATCTCTCCTCCCTACTTTCCCAGTCAGTCAATACCTTCACAACTTCATTGCCTCCTGCTAAGTGATCTGTTTCAACCTAAATAAAACTTTATGCCATAAAAACACAATAGAGATTTAAAATCAGAGTTACTGAATACATTTCTAAATTATTATATTATGTTGTAAGGGCAACAGTTTAAGCCTTATAAGAATTAAAAGTCTAATGTGAAGTATAGATTTTCTTCTCATTCAACTGACTTAAGAAAACTATCGTGAAGCCCATCCTAAGATTGAGGTAAAAAAAGAAAAAAAAAGAAGAAAAAGTGGGAAATATTTTTTATAGTTCTTCCAGTATATATAATAGGTCAAAAGAATATGAAGAGATTTAAGTATATGTTGGTTTCTTGACCTCCTGAAATTAGAGCTTTTTCATAGACCAAAATAAAAGGGACCATCTTTTTTTAATAAAGACTTCATTCATTCATCTTCAGAGAGAGAAGTGGGGGAGAAAGAGAAGGAGAAAAAAATCAATGTGCAAGAGAAACATCAATCAGCTGCCTCCTGCATGTACCCAACTGGGGACCTGGCTGGCAACCCAGGCAGGTGCCCTGACAGGGAATCAAACCAGTGACCTTTTGGCTTGCAGGCCAGTACTCAATCCACTGAGCCACACCAGCCATGGCTAAAAGGGATAATATTTGGATAAATATTAGACTACTGATCACTTGAAAGGCTAATTTAAATCTTTCTATAGCTGAACTGACAGTTTAAAAAATATGTATCTGATTCAGGAGACTCTCATTTCACAAAACGGTATTAATGTCTCTTATTAAATCCCATGATTCAGTGGGATTCTGGCTTAAAATAACAATGAACAGATTCAGTTTCCCATTCATATCCAGTACCTTTTTCTTCTACTTAGGAGGTCATAAAGCTGTCCACAGTAGATTTCATAGAAGCTGATCCACACAAAGAGGTGCCTTCTTGACTGGGACACTTCTAGTTGCCTGAAGATATCTTTGGCAGCCAGAGCATACAGTCCTGGGTTTTGATGAGTTCCTATCATGGTGTAGGTCTTTCCAGCACCTGTCTGTCCATATGCAAAGCAAGTGGCATTGCCTCTGAAGGAAGAATAATTTGTATCACTTATACATGAGAGAAATGCTAATCTACCCATAGATTTTTGTTAATCCTTACCCAAAGACATGCTTAGTGATTTTTACAGAGAGGGGGCAGGAAGGAGAGAGGGAGAGAAAAATCGATTTGTTGCCTCTCATACACGCCTCGACAGGGGACTGAACCTGCAACCTGTGTCCTGACCAAGAATCAAACCCATGACCTTTTGGTTTACAGAACAATGCTCCAACCATCTGAGCCATACACACCAGGGTTCTACCCATAGATTTTTAACGATGAAAGTCAGATTGAAAAAGAATCTTTGACAAAATTCAGTTATAAGCATATAATCCTTTAAAGAAGAGAACTTTACATGATCAAAACATAGGTAGAGGAAAAAACATTCTCAAAGCAGTACATGAGTTTTCTGACAGAAATTTTTTATGGAACTGGTAAGACCATAAGACAACTCTGAAAGATAAGGAAACAAGGACTCCTACCAGAGCACAGGTGGCAAACACAAGGCCCACGGGCTGAATCCGGCCCTCCACTTGTTTTATCTGGCCCGGCACCTTATTTCTACCTGGTGGCGCTAAGCTCTCGGTTAACTGTTAAGGAGTAGATACATTTATACAGTCCTAAAATTACATTCAGCCCTTTGAAGGAACTGCAAGGCTGATGTGGCCCCCGGTGAAAATGAGTTTGATACCCCTGTCCTAGATGCTTTAGGGGATCCCAGAGAAGATGATTTTGTATTAATCTGGAAAGACAAGTCTGCTGAAAGAAATAATAGAGAATGAAATACAATAATAGAAGATCATGTGATAAACATGACAGTAGTGACCACATATGAATAGTAAGGAAGTTTAGACAGGTAAAAACAATGTAAGCACATTATTTGAGGAAGGACTCATAAACGAGCTTCTCTCAGGGTCTCAGTTTTCACTTTCATCAATAAATTGCTAGGTTACTTCTAAGATCCCTTCTAGCCCTGATATTCTGTGATTCTAAGTGAGAATCACTATTCTTGCATGTGGATAAATGGGCGCACAAACCCTGTATGAGTGTAAAGAACCACAGAATAAGAGGTGCAAAGGAGAGTTAAAAGACCAACCTACCAATCACAGTATGTTGCTTTTTTAGGATTTTATTTATTTATTTTTAGAAAAGGGGAAGTGAGAGAGGAAGAGAGGGAGAGAAACACCGATGTGTGAGAGATACATTGATTGGATGCCTCTTGCATGCTCCCAACTGAGGACCTGGTCCACAGCCGAGGCATGTGCTCTGACTTGGGAATCAAACCGGCAACCTTTTGGTTTGCTGGCTGACACTCAATCCACTGAGCCACCTCAGCCAGGGCCAATCATAGTATGTTTTAAGAGGAGTTGCAAGTCAAAAGTACCTGAGTATTGTGGGATCCAACCGCATATGAGTACTAAGTAGAAAGTGAAAATAATGTTAGGTAGGAAGTAGTTATTGCAGACTCTTGAACAGGAATCACATGGATTAACGATGACAGTAGCTACTTTTTAAGAAAAAGATATGTACGGACACAGGGGTAGGGGGAGGCTGGAGGTGGGTAGAGAGAGATGGATATAATGAAAGGGAACTGAAGCCAGACAGAAAAGAAGGAATGATATGACAACAGCAAAAGTACCATGGAAGTGTGAGAATCAAGAGATGGGAGCTAATCAGATTTCAACTGCTTCAGGTACAGACCAGTTACTTCTTATCTTTTAAACCAAGGCTCCCAGGTCCTGGCCGGGTAGCTCAATTGGTTAGAGTGTTGTCATGATATGCCAAGGTTTGTGGAGGTGGGCAGGTTCAGTATCTGGTCAGAGCATATACAAGAAGCAACCAATGAACGCATAAATACGTGAAAAACAAATTGGTCTTTCTTTCTTGTATCTCTCCCTCTTTCTCCAAAAACAATAAATAGGTTTTAAAAAAAACACCCCAACAAGCTGTGGCTCCCATCAGTGTGGGTACTTGAATACAAGGTTAGAGGCACAGTTAGGAAAATGATTACAGAATGAAAATTTGAATACACTGAAGACCTAGCAGAATGAGAGTAGAGAATATCATCTTGCTTATCTTCAGAACATTTTAGTGATGAGCTTTTCAAAGAAACAACAAATATGGTCATGAGGCATCTCTATTACATTTTATAGAATTTATAGTTAAGCTGTGCTTAATTTGCAACTCCCTTATTTATTTATTTATTTATTTATTTATTTATTTATTTATTTATTTATATTTTATTTTTAAATTTATTTCTAGACAGAGGAGAAGGGAGAGAAACATCAATGTGTGGTTGCCTCTCATGCACCCCACATCAGGGCATCTGGCCTGCAACCCAGGCATGTGCTCTGACCGGGAATCGAACCAGCAACATTTTGGTTTGCAGGCTGGTGCTGAGGCCACTGAGCCATACCAGCCAGGGCCCTTATTTTTATTGTTAATGTCTTAACATCCAAATTCCAATTTATTTTCAAAATTTACTCTCTCAAACAGCATATTCTAGATTTTGTGCATAAGAAATTGTGAAAGACATTTTACTTTTTTTGCCTGCTCATACAAATAGTATGATAAAAAAATTAAATGACTACAAAACAATGATAAAAAGACAACAAAAAATGGGCAAATGAAGATATTTAAATGACCAAAAAGCACATGAAAAGGTGCTCAATATCATTAGGCATTAGGAAAAATCAAATTAAAAATACAATAAGATACAGTTCCATACCCACTAGATTGGCTAAAATAAAAAAGGCTGGCAATACCAGATATGGTGAGGATACAGAGCTGGAATTCTCATACATTGATTGCTGCTGGAAGTACAGAGTAATGCATGGAAAACCGACATTTCCTTACAAACATATCTATCCTATGAGCCATAAATTCCATTTCTAGGTTTTTATCCAAGATAAATGAAAACATGTCCACAAAATACTTGTATAAATGTATACTTGTATAAATGCTTGTATAAAAATGTTTATACAGCTTTATTCATAGTAGTCCAGAAATGGAAACAACCCAAATGTAAATCAACAGGAGAATGGATAAACAATTTATGGCATATTCATAGAAGGGATATTGCCCAGCAATAAAAACAACAGGTACATGTAACAACATGTACTAATACAAAAAAACAAAACAAAACAAAACATTGTGTTAAACAAAGAAGCCAGGCATAAAAAAATATGTATCATAGTGATTCTATTACTAATCTCTAGCGACAGAAAGCAGGTCAGTGGTCATATAAGACCTGGGGGTGACAGCAGGAAATTAACTAAAAAGGGATATAAGAGAACTTCTGGGGTAGTGAAAGTGTTCTATATGTTGTTTCAGGTATTGGTTAGCTGGATGTATACAACTATCAAAACTCATTAAGCCTGAATACATCTTATGATCTGTGTATCTTGTTGCATGTAAATTACACCTCAGTTTTTTAACATTATAAAAGTTATTCTAAAAAATAAAAATCAAAATACTCTAGAATCAACAACTCTAGTAGATTGTTTGGCATACATGCCTACATTTTAAATATACAACAGAAGCCTCTACTACCTTTTCTGTACCATTTAGTGTTTATTAAGTATAAATAATTATTTCAAAATTTAAGGTTTTTAAATTTATTGATGTGAAAGAGAGGAACACTGCTTTGTTGTTCCATTTATTTATGCATTCACTGGTTGTTTCTGGTATGTGCCCTGAGCGGGGATCAAACCCATAGCGTTGGGGTATCTGGACAATGCACTAAGCCATCAAGCTAGCTAGTCAGGGCCTATTTCAAAATCTAAAAAATACATTTATGAAAGGTGGATAAGTGATAGTCACTTATCTACTCTACTCAAAAGAGAAAATTAATGAAACTATATCCAGAATACATAACTCCTAGTATCAAAAGTTCAAACTACAACCACTTAACGCTTTTTATTCTGAGGACCATGATGAAATTATATTGTTATCAGCTTATATTTTTCCACGAAGCACAGGTAATCAATATCATCAGTGTAAAAGGAAATTTTGCTGAAGATTCCTAAATGCTTGGTAAATCCTACAAATAGAGACACTGAATTTTTCAGAAGAGACTAATTTAAATTCATAAGATCAAAACACAAATTCATGTTTAATTCAAAAGAACTAAAAACAGTATAAGTAATATTTATTTTAAAAATATGATTTATGGAAAATAAAAAATAAAGAGCAAAAGCAGCAAAAAATTACTATCATACCCATTGAAAATATGCTGAATGAGTGGATGAGTGGTCTTCATGTATACATCCTGATTGGTACATGTCTCATCAAAGACTTCATCAAAATAAAAGACATGCTGTAAAAGAAATTTGGTTTTTATAAAGACATTTTCTTCACCATTATTTCCATTAACACATGATAAAAGCACAAATACATTTCTAACTAATAGTAACTATGATGAATTTAAAATAAGCAAAAAAAAAAA
>VMDR010028679.1:0-13065 GCA_007922815.1 Macrotus californicus | reverse complement strand
AGCTGCCATCCAAAGGTGGCTAGCTTCTCTATTTAGCTCACTAAGTGTAAAACATCTTGAAACAGATTTTGAGAAAAATTTCTTGAATGATTTCTTAATTATAAGAACTTAAAACAGTCATTTTTCCTGAAGACAGTATAATGGGTACTTGACAAATGTATGTACATGTGCATAGGGGGCCTGGAACATCCCGGGACCCAAACACTTCGGGGTACAACATGATAGACTCTTCCTCATGGACTGAAATGGTCCTGACTTACAGGAAAGAATGTCTGAGACACAGATGCCTAGACTTATGATGCAGACTGAATTACCAAGGCCTGGATTTTCCTGAGGGGGTGGGTAACCCTGGAGATATCTCAGGATAGCTGCGTTCCAGTCTTCACAATCGGACAAGGACATAATATAGTCCTCTTTGAGTCAGTGACAGAGTATTACCCAGTTCTCGGCCAGAGGCCTGGAGTGACGCAGCCAGAAAAGAGTGACTTGATCAATGGATGCAGTTGGTGGCCTTGTAGAAGCTGAGATTCTTTCATCAGTAGGCACACTGATGACTAATCTTAGCATAGACCTGGAGGGGACAGGACTGGATCTCTGATGTGAACAGCATGTGTCAGTCCAGAAACAAGAGCAGAAATCAAAGCATCAGCAAATGGAGTATCTCTCTGGATGGCCCGAAGACTATCCAGTCTTGCAGGTGTGGTTTATGTTATCTTTAATTACAGTTGTGAGGTCTGGTAGCCTCAGGTTGATGAATCTGAGGTCTGGAACTAATGTTGAGGTGGGAGAAATTAAGACTGAATTATGTGAGCCTGAATACTAGGATTTGTAATTACTTTGGGAAAGTTTTCTGAACGATGGAAAACAAACCGGGGCCATAATACAGTCTACTAAAATGTTAAATGAGAACTACTCTAATACCTAGATGAAAAAAATAATACTTAGATGATGGATGCAATCTTAAATCTAGTCAATAGACACAACTGTTCAACACACAGCACAGTGCTCTTTCAAAAATCGTTACTGAAGACTCAGTGGCTGAATGTGCTAGGTTCTAGGGGCAGGGGGAGAGGCTGAAGACATTTTGTGTTTGGTTGGGTTTTGGTTTTGGTTTTACTGCTGCACTCATTCTATTCTGTCATTGAAGGGCTTTTACTGTTCCTCAGACTCATAAGGGCCCTCCTACCCTAGGGCCTACTGGCTCCCTGGAGTGCCTGGCCCCAGTTAGAAGGTTTGCTGTTTCACCTCATTCAAATTTTTGCTCATGTGTTTGTTACCTTCTAAATGAGGTGAACTACTTCCCTGAACTACCTTCCTGAACTACCTCTTGTTAAAATCACAGTCCTCCATCATATACCCTGGTATTCCTTATCCACCCCTCTGTTGCTTTATTTTTCTTCATACCACCTATTACCAGATATATTATTAAATTAATTAATTTATTGAATAAACACCCTCATCAACAATTAATGGAGCTCAAATTTTTATGTTTTGTTTACTGATATTGTGTAAAGCCTGGCAACAAATGCTCGATAAATATTGGTGAATGAATGAAGGTGAGAATGGAGGAAAATAATTGTATCATGAAGCATGAATTAACAGGAATCAGGAAGGTGAATAATGAGTCATGGGGCTGTAGAAGAAAAAATGGTTGAAATAAAGCAGAAAGGTGTCAGGAAGTCGTGACAGGCAAAGAAACTTTTGAATTGGACCACATAAGAGAAATTGTTAGGGCTGGGTAGAATTTTACAAGTGTGGAAGCAATAGACTAATGGAATACCTAAGCAAAAATCACTGATGATCAGTTAGCTGGATATCTGGGGTTTGGATGTCTCTAAAGAATCAGATATATGGAGTTATATAGTAGGAGAAGAGCTAGAATAGGGGCATGCATCAGCCAGATTGCTCCTGGCTGTGAGGAAGGAAACCATGCGTGAAATTATATTCTTAAGAACTCTGGCCTAATCACTTAGACATTTATTCCCCCTCACAATCGAATGCCCCCGGTGGGGAGGGCTCAGATTGAGGTGAATCAGCAGCTCAGTGATATCATCAGAGTCCCAGGTTCTTTCCGTTGCTCCATAGTTTTCAGTCCTTGCGTAGGTTTCCTCCTGAGGCTGATTGAATGACTGCTGCAGCTCCGTTTTCAACATAAACACATCCAGGGAAAAAGGAATGTTCTCGTCTATTCCTGTGGGTCTATCTTAGAAATGATGAACTTTTCTCAGGAGACACTTAACACACTTCCATTCACGTGTCACACACCAGAGTTGGACTACTTGCTCATTTCTAATTAACATTTACTTAGCAGATACCTAGCAAGCCCATCTGATGTTGCCAGCACTATTTAGGCACTTTGAAATAGGACAGCATTAAACCAAATAAAAGCCTTGCCTTTGCGGAGAAACTGAAAACACACAAATTATCAAAATGTATAATGTCATATTATGAAAAGTTCTGTGAATAAAAACACAGTAGAGTAAGAGAGAAAGAATGGATCACATGGGGAAGAATTTCAGTTTGGGCAGGCAGAGTCTCTGAGGAAATGACCTTTACCAGAGACTTGAGTGAACTGAGGAAGGGAGCCATGTGAACACCCAAGGAAAGCTGTTTCTATACAGACAGAACAGGAAGTCTGGAATCCTCAACCAAGAATGAGCTTGGCTTGGTCAAGAAACACTGCGGAAGTCAAAGTGGCTAGCTTACAATAAGAAATGGAGAGTACGTAAGGAGCTGAGGTCAGAGAGCTAGCAAGGGGGGCAGATTATGTAGGGTTGAATAGGCCTTAGTAAGGATGCTAGAGTTTGCTTAGGAAGCACAGAATGATTTTAAAGAGAAGAGTAGTGTGATCTGATTTACACTTTGAAAAAGATCACTCTCCCTCCACAGAATAAATTGTAGGGGGCAAGTGCAGAAACAGAGATGAGAGGCTAAAGCAGAGGGACCAGTAAAAGAACAGCATGGCTTAGAGAAGGATGCTGATGAAAATAAGTGGTTGGATTGGGAACATATTGTGAAGGTAATGAAAGGACTAGCTCCTAAGCAGAGTGGACAAAGCCTGATTGTTTAAACTGATCTTCTGGGACAAGTCAAGCATAATGTCCACTGTAGATTATACTAATATCAGATTATAAAGGGACTTTAGTTACGTGCATTTCAACAAAAGGTTGGTTGAATAGCTAGTGTACGTGTAGCAGATTGATTTGTCTGACAGGCAGACACTGAGGTAGTGTTAGGGTACAAGATAATTAGGGTACCCCATGGGCCCTATACCTGTGGAAACTGGAGCTTCAGCTTTATCTTTCATAGGCTTTTCCAGTGCTCCCTTAGACTACAGTTTCTGAATGGTCTGGTATATAAAGTGACTAATAGTTCCCATGGTCATAGGTCCATTCTCACTTCTTTCATGTAAAGTGTGTCATGCTGTCTTATTGAATGTATGTGGGGACTTGTGATGATTTATCAAATGCTCCATGAACTTCTGACTGAGGCTCTGTAGGTAAAAAAGGAAAATCCGTACTCAAAATAAGTGTCTATTTCTGTCAGAATGAGTAACTTGCCCTTCCAGAGTAAAGTAACAAAATATTGAATACCAAAATCAATTGGCCTCCAAGTGGCTAGATGGTCTCCTCAAGGGATGGTTTCATATCAGGCATTCAACATCAATCTGTACTGCTGGCAGATTGGGTATTCAGTGACAGTGTTCGCTGGATCAGCATCAGTGAGTTGCAGCTGATGCTGTGGGTCCTGGCTTGGCCTCCATCACTGCTCTTATGGCCAAAACCAGAGGGGGCATTGTGTCAGAAGTTTGGGCCTGATGGCCAAAACTGAGTGCTACCAGCTCATCAGATTACCTTCTCTTTGTGATGCTGGTTCAATACTGGATGCTCTCTGGAGGGCATTAACAGGCAATGCAAAAACCTTTAAACTTTGTGTCCATTATCATATGTTTATCCACTTGCCTTTACCCCTGGCCCCCTTGTCCCTAATTGTTCAATCTTATGTCTTCCATATTGTGACCATAGCAAGACAAACCATGAGCCAATTGTAATATAACCCAAGGACTTTCGACCCATGTGCTGCAAGAATTTTTAGCATGCAATACCTGACTATTTAGTCAGGTGCACTGACCTCTTTTCCCTTAGATTGTCAAATTAAAAAATGACAACAGCCAATACAACATCAGCTTTTCAGTGTGAATGAACCAAAAGTACACCTATTTTTGTCAGATCAGCAAAAAGATGGTATATATTTTTAGTGTGTTGCAGAATTTTAGTAATTAGTTTATGTGTGCCATGAAATGAAGAAGGTTGAAAATTGCTGGTCTAGCCTCAGGACAGTTCTCTTCTCATGCAAAGTGAATGACCAGATGTACCATGTCAAATTCTGCCGACCGGAAAGGTTTCCCCATACTTCTATCTGTCGAAGCCACTATTGAATATCATCCATTTTTAGCTTGTACTCACTTACTGAGCCTGCCAATCAATAGATGAAGCTGAGGAGGTTTTCTTCCATCATCATATGCTGATAAAGGATCCCTCAAAGGACTGCACATATCAGCTGAGGAAGAGGTCTGAGTACAACACTGGTGAATGAAATGATAGTTTGCCTACCTGCTCATTGAATGTGTTTGTGGTCTATTCTTGTTTATGCTTGATATTGGATACTTACATTGTTTTCATTCTTCCAATGAATGGACTATTGCTGGATCTGCCTGACATTATGACGTGGCAGGCCTGACACAGTACAGCTTGTGATTATCTGTTATCTTATGGTTAGGTTTTCCATCTTTATAAGAACCCAGTAACATGCTAGGGACTGATTTCAAATGGTATATAGGTCTCCACCGTAGATTGCATGATTTTGCTTCAGAATCCAAGAGGTATCTGTTGTGATTCTCCCATTGCGGCTTGCCATAAACTACACAGTATCTTTTCCCCTCACTGCTATCTCTAATACCATAATGTCTGTTAGGTCATGTGGCAACTCAAAACTGGCAGCCTAAAAGTCATTCAGCTTCTTTCTTTGTAGTAGAAAGTCAAGACGTAATAGTCCCACATCATAAACTTTCTCTCATATCAAACTTTATCTTCCAGCCCCCTTGATCAAACACCCCCAAAACTCTCATCCCACATGTGTGGTACAGCTACTGCTAGATCTTAGAGTTCTTTCAGAGTACAGTTTCTTTCCTCTTTTATCAGGCCCAACAGGTCTTTTGCTGGGATATTTTGATATCTAACACTGGGAATAGGTTTAGTGGCTAAGAGGGAAGATGTGGGCAAAGTTAGGGGAGGGGTGTGCAAAAGACTTTTGTGGAAGAGAATCTGCATTACCTCCAAGAGGGTAAGGAGAATTAGCTTTTGATGGGGAGGGATGGAACATTCCTGGGGGCTCAGAGATATTGGAGGAATCTAGAGTTGTGATATTTAGTCATGGCATCAACCCAAATTTCCCTGATCCATATATTATGATCCCATTCTTCCCCAAGAGGCTCCTGACCTTCATAGCAGACCTGCTCTGTTAGGGAGTTTAAACTTTCTTGTAGCTTGGTTATTCTATTTAATTAACTCTCTAGCCTGGTCCTCAAGTGTTCTCTGTTCTCCTTCTACAGGGATTGAGAACTTCTTTGTATACTACCAAAGAGGCCCTCTGACATTTTATTAGCTTTTAATTAGTGATTAATCACTCTCAGCTTATTTTCATTTTACAGAAGGTCAATTAAGCTTAGCAAGAGACACAACTCCATTGACCTTATAATGAATTACTTTGTCCATATTTCTCAAACTAGCAACACAATGGTAGCACATTCTTTTTCACCACTAAACTAGTACACCATTCGAATTCACACAAGTGGGGGTTTTCACAACTAGACTACAACTTTGTGCCAGAAGCTACATGTGCCCCGCAAATATCAGTATTGGGGTTCTATTGCTAGCTGAGTGATGAATGTGGTGAATGATCCAATTTTCAAACTTCTATTTATCTCCTGCTTCCCTGGATCATTCTGGTACTAATTGTTTTAGGTTGAGATCCCCAGTTACTAGATTCTGAGATGGAGTGTTTCATGCAGATCATTAGGCAGGGCCTTGATAGCAACGCCTGGGGGAGGGAGGGCAAGAAAGAGGAATCAGGTTGAGAGAAAAGTCAAGAAGCATTGAAGGCTCAACAATAGTGTTGGCAAATCCCACAGGAAGCTCTAAAGCTAGACAGGCCTTCAGAGTTGTCCCAGTTTGAAGCAAGATGCCCAGGCCTTTATGCCTTTTTATTGAATATTCATTGAGTGAGGAGCCTTGGCCAAAGTGTTCTTCCATTGCAGAGGGAATCCCTGAAAGAGCTGACAGCTGAGCACTGTGCTTCTCTCTTTCTCCAACACAAGTCCTTCAACAAGGTGTGAAGCTTGGTCTGCTGGAGACACTGGATAAGAAATGTTTTAGATGGATAAGAAATGTCAGGCTCTTTGGGAGAAAGGTGCACATCATTTTGCCACATCCTAGTAATGATTAAGACAACGTGCAGTGGGAGACAATTCTGAGCTAAGTATTGAAAAATGAGAAGATATTATTCACAAAGAAAAGGAAGAATATTCCAGACAAAAGATCATCATGGAAAACAGAGGCATGGCAAAACCCTCAGGCAGCTCTAGCTGTGGATAGTTTTGCATGGACTTGAACTTCACTACTCAGTAGGTACTGGCAGTCATTAACGGATTAGCTTAAACTGGTAGTATGTGGTAGGGTAGGTGAGGTTTGCATTTCAAAGAGACCTGGTGGGCAGTCTACAGGATGGATTATAATGCTTGTAATGAATTTGTATGCACCTCATGACCTTGCTTGACAAAACAAAGCCATTGCAGGTTTCTAAAGAGGAAACTGACTAAAACCTCTTCTGTGTTTTGGTAGAAAATGAAATGTATTGGTGGTAAGTGGATCATGGGACAAGAAAGTAGATGTGGGGAAATCAGTTAGAAAGCTATTAAAATAATACATGTAGAATTCTTATCAGATAATCTGTTGCTAAAGAAAAAACTCCTAAATTGCAGATTGGTAGATGGTCTAAATATATTTGCTTCTCTAAACTCAAATTAATTTATTTCAAATCACTGGTCTCCTTTCAATTTTTTTTCTTAGTTGAGGTGTCCTTGTTAAGTGAACTATTCTTTATCTCAATATGAGCTGCTTCATATTCTTTCCATGGCACACTCTAGCAGTTAGGATCTTACTCTTCATCTCACACCACTGATACTACAGGGCAAATCTGGAAAAATAATAGAAGGAGCCAAATACACAACATATGGCACTATCTTAGTGCTCAGTGGAAAAAACCCTATAGATCAGACATGATGCAATCAGAAATCAAGAACCATAGAATTGAATGGTGAATTGCAATGGCATTTTAGTTTAAGACTTCGGTTGAATGAGGAAGATCAAATTCCATGTACCTGAAGGTTAGGACAAAGGATATGGAGAGGTCATGACATATGTCTGGGTACTGTCTCTAGTTTCTTCCTGGTGGATGACAAAAGCCGTTTTAAGGGCACAAGTGACAAAAGAATATCTAGCCCTGGCTGGAGTGGCTTAGTGAATTGAGTGCTGGCCTGTGAACCCAAAGGTTTCATTCCCAGTGAAAGCATGTGCCTGGGTTGTGGGCCAGGTCCCTAGTGGGGGCATGTGAGAGCCAACGGATCAATGTATCTCTCACACATTGATGTTTCTCTCCCTCTCTTTCCCTCTCTAAAAATAAATGAATGGAATATTTTTTAAATTAAGAGAGACTTTCTAAAGGATTAGTCAGCCTGAATTTAGCTAGTGTATTCAAAGTTGAGGAAGGAAGGGCATGATGTGAATCTTAAGCATAAAGGGACAAGCAAGCTAATCTCTCTTCCTGTGGAGAGGAAGGTATAAGGAAAGTCCATAACTCTTGATCAGGTCATGAAAGATCTGAGAAGGTAGAGACAGATCGCTGAGGGACTCCTCAGAACAAGCCAGTTTGTTACACGGAACCATTTGTTACATGCATGACAGCTCAGGCAGACATAGCTGTCTTGGAGAAGATCATCCCAGGAGCCAGAAGCAAGGAGAGAAAAGAGCTAAAGTATTCCCCTTCTAAGAATCACCAGTTAAGATGGACATCTGGAAATAGGTCAAGCAAATCTCTCATCTCCGTGGTAAGAAGAATCTTTAAACTGCCGTTATGAGCATTCATCAGCGTGCTGGGAAAGGGGTGCTATTGCCAGCAGTAAAACAAGAGTCTGCAAAAGCTTTGACTCTAGTCCCTGAGGGGAGGCCTTGGCAGGATGAGAAGGCTGACGAGCCTCTGAACAGCGTTAAGAATGAGAGTAACCTGGGGGAGAAGGCCCAGAAAGAATCAAATGATTCTTTGAAATATATCAAAAAGAAGTTGAATTTTTAAAATGAAGACTGGTTGAGAGTGCCTATCCTGTTACATAATGATATGCATACACTGTAAGCAGAAAGCCATCAAAAGCTCATTAGAGAGATCAACTATTTTCTCCTTCGTCAGACAGGAGGTGTGTGCTTCTCTGCACCACACCAGCTTTCTCATTAGCCTGTACTCACTCACAGCTTCAGTAGGGGTTCTTCGGGTCTCTTCTCTACGCCATAACTTTTCCCCTTAAATCGCCACTGCTAATTACAAGACATTTTACGTGTGCTTTATTCCAAATCTAAGTTTATAGAAGCAAGAATTGGACAGTCCCGAGTCATCTTTCTAAGTCAGGCCACAGAGGTCACTGTTGCCTGGCCAACCTGTAGTCAAGGAACCATTTGTTTCATAGGTGACGGCTCAGACAGCCAGAGCTGTGGCAGAGGCCGTGCTTTTTTTAGAAGTGGGAGTGGGGGAGGGGAGTGCTGGGGGGGAGCAATGGGGGAAAAGTGGGACAATTGTAATAGAACAACAATAAAAATAAATAAACAACAAACAAATAAATAAATAAATATGACTATAACAAAAAGAAGTGAGTGCAGGCCAAGCAGGTGTGTCGGCCAATATTTCTGTAGCACACAGGCTGGCGTTGTCATACACAGTTGCTCCCACCCCCTCACCCACAGCTTTGCTTCCTGCGGTTTCAGTTATTTGAGTCCACACATCATCACGAGAGAGAAAGAGAAAGAGAGAGATCACATTCACATAACTTTTATTACAGTATATTGTTATAATTGTTCTATTTTATTATTAGTTATTATTATTAGTTTCCTACTGAACCTATAATTTAAACTTTATCAACAGTATCTATGTATAGGAAAAAACATAGTGTATGTAAGGTTTGGTGCTATCTACAGTTTCAGACCTCCCCTGGGGGTCTTGAGACACATCCCCTGCAGATAAGGAGGGCTACTATAATGCACTCAAAACACTTTGATAGTAAACTCGGGTCATATATAGCTTCCGTTGTTCATATACTGGGCATTGCTGGTATGAAAGCCCATTGGCTAGATTTGAGGAATGAAGTATTTCACCAAGCAGATGGGAGGGTGTTACACTGCACCTGTTCCCTATTCCCAAAGATCTTCCTCACCTTTTCTCGAACTCCTTCTGGAAGAAGTCCTCTGATTAAAGCCACCTGGAAGCCCCACAACTGTCTGCAGGCTATCAAGTAATTCTCTTTAGGAAGAATGAACTTTTACTGCCCTCTAGTGGAAGTGGAGGGAGCAGTTTTACTGCTAATAATGAGTGGGGTTCAAATTCAAATGGATAGACAGAATCCATCTTATTGTACAGAAAGAGCCACTGTGAAAGAAAAAAAAGAAGAGTGTTTTCATGTGGATGGATAAAATAGATGTATAAATAAAATGCCAAAAAAAAAAAAAAGTCTGAGAAGAAAGGAAGAGGAAGGAGGAAAACCTGAATGACAGGAGCCCCATGCTTGGGAGAACAAACATGAGTGAAGGTGAGACCCAGACGGTACAAGGAATGAAAAACTGTCTACTACCAGGAGCTGTGTGGGAGCAAAATCCTTATTAGAGGACTGTCTAATTGAATGTCAAATGCAGCATCACCTAGTTTTCAACATCTTCAGACTTTCAACTGCTTGCATCTAATTAGGTATCTGGCACAATGCCAAACCCATGCCCCCACTGAGATTTCCTATGGAATGCTTCCTCACAATAGCTCCTCAGCTCTCAAAGAAATGCCTGGGACATAATTAAGTGTTGAAATCTGGTTTCACAAACTGTAACGCCAACAGAGACATCCAGGCCCTAAGTAGATGATTGAAAGAAACTTCTGCACAAGTATTTAGAGGATGCAATAAAATACCACGGCATCCTAGCTAACACACTAAATCACTGATTCCTGTGCTACAGTTAAAACAAATATTTTCTTTCTTAGAGTGACTGAGTATTATTTCCAGCCAAAATAGCTGGGTGTAGGTATACCTTATTATATAGGTACAATACAAATGAGTCATACACTTTTACTTTATAGCATAAAAATATATAATGTTGAACAGCTTACCTAAAAGTTGTCAAGCTATTTATACTTCAGTGAGTAAACATGGTTTCACTCTTAAAACCAGAGAGCACACACATGGTAATACGTCACTTCAATTGCTATAACCAAGCTAACCCTATCAGGAAGACCTTCTTGTCCACCACAACATTTCATGGTATATTTATTCTAAGCACAAGAACACTGTGAAAATGGAAGAGTATAAGCTCATTTTTACTGGTGATAATCTGGCTGGTTGGTACAAAACCAAGGCACTTTACAGCATCTACTAGAATTCCAGCCTGTGAGAGTCAACCATTTATGAATAGAGACATGTTGTCAGAGAATGATAAATAGTGCCTTTATAGGGCATTCCTGAAATTTGCTCAGGGTGTAGAGACTAAAAATGATTCTCAGTAACCTATGCCAATTTTAATGTTTATATTTTACATTAGTAGTGTAAAGGGAAACTCTGGGAGCTTCAACCAATGAAAAATCAAACTGCAAATAAAGAAACCATTGAATTTACGGATCAGCCACTGAAGCAGACCATAGCATTCCTCAAAGCGACACAACATTATACCCTGAGAAAGATGCAGGAAAAATAGTATTGATGTCAAAGTAGAGTACCATTGGCAAGCACAAAATAGCCAAACCAAGGAATGTTTCCCCAACTCTATACTGAGGAGCTGGAGATAAATTTTGCATTTGAGAAGAGAAACTTATGGGATTGCCTATGTTGAATCTCTGACATAAAGTTCTGTCTAAATCCTAATTAGTAAAGAATGCAATCCCTACCTCCCAGGGCAGGCAAGGAAGCTCAGCAAAAGAAAGTGAGAAAGTGGTAGCTCTTTATGGCAGTGAGCATCAGCATCACCTGCAGGGCTTGTTAAGAAACAGATTGTTGGAACCCTATCCTTAGAGTTTCCCATTCAGTAGGCCTGGAATGGGGCCCTAAAATTTGCATTTGTAAGTGCCCAGAATGCTGGGGAAGCCTAGCTGGGAAACCATATTTTGCATCGTCTTGGACTTACTATTTTTGAAAATAAACCTTGGGAACAAGAATGTGGCAGTGGCATATGAATTAGAAAGAAAAAGAAAAATGAATGCTGATGACCGATTCTTCTCCTAGCCATCTCAAACCTTATAACAAAGGAAATGAACCTTTACTTATTTTTAGGTTCTTTACACACATTATCGCACTTAATAGGCACAGTATTCTTGAGCAAACATAATTCAGTAACCTAATACTGTGTAATTAATAAAAGATATAAATTCTAATCCTCCTGTGGCTCCTTTTTTTATTATTATTTCTCATTTAAAGAAATATTAGTTTGATATCTAAAATAATTGGGGGGGGGATTAAAGCTCTATACCAGATATATTTTTCAAAACACCAAGGATAAAAAACACTTGTAAGGCATACCAAAAATCTTATCTTTGCATCTTTTTCCCTTTCTGTGTCTTCCAGCGGCATACATACCATAGGGAGATTCTCCCTTGGTGCCATGAAAGAGATGGGGCCACAAGAACTCCTGGAATTAGACCAAAAGGGCTTGTGTCAGCCTCATTAGTGAGAACCTGAGAAACATGGCTGGGTTCCGCTTTGTCGTTCAAAATACGGGTTTGAGTTACACTCACCAGAAAAAAAATCCCAGTGAACTGGGTGAGTTTATATCTGAGCCTTCATTCTCATTTAGCACAATTCGAGAGTTGTTATACGGTGGACCCTTGAACAACTGAGGACTTAGAGGCGGCCACCCTCCATGCATTCAAATGTTCACTATAACATTCGACTCCCCCAAAACATCCAATGCCTCCAAAACCTAACCACCTATTTAAAGATTGGGAGCTACTCTAATAATCTATCTTCTGAAGTGGTTTTAGTGGGACATCACCTCTGGTTAAAAGGTTGTCAAGTGAGTGAATCCTGCCCGATTCTGGACTGCACAGATCTCCTTTCTCCTAGAACTTTCCATCTGGAGGCACAGGGAGAGTTTGCAGCTCTCCATCAGGATTGCTAGTGTCCATCTTGCTGAAATGAGAGAGACAGCATGCTAATGAAGCAAAGAAGAGATAAGCAAAGCTTATCAGATAGACAGAAATAGAGATTCTTAATGAGAAGAAGAACAAAGCCCTCTTAGAAGCAAAAAAGTGGGCCACACTGCTTGTACTTGAATTCCAAAATTTCCACTTATCTTGGGCGCACTTCTTTGAATCTCATGTCACTTTCCTCTAAAATAGGTGTTTCCTAGGGTTGTTGTGAGGACTAAGTTGATTATCTATTATCTATCTATCTATCTATCTATCTAATCTATCTATTGCTTTTCCTTGATCCCTATCCCATGTTCCCCAGCCTGTATTTACATATATGTACAGTGGTATCTCAGTACTCACTGTTCATTCGTTCCAGGACTCGTAAGGAGTGCCAAAATTGACGAGTACCGAATATTCACGAGCTAGGGTGACAACGACTTGTGACCTCTGTTTCATCATGTGAGAGGGGCACTGAGTGGAGAGCAAGCACTGAGTGTAGAAACATTTTTCTCATCAAAATGCGACAAGTACCAGGTTTCACAAGTTCTGAAGCTAACGAGTACCAAGACCTTACTGTTTTAT
>VMDR010028678.1:0-13061 GCA_007922815.1 Macrotus californicus | reverse complement strand
GAGGATTTCAGCTGGCAGGGAGTTGAGTTGATGCTTTAATTTATTTTACTCCTGGAATGCAGCTGTAGCAGGCCTCTGGAAACTAAGTACCACATAAGATTGGGAGGTCTCTCTCTGCTTCCCGGCTCTGCTCCCACTGTCTCTTACTCAGAAAAATTCCCTTGAAGTTTTTTTTTAAAATAGTTTTCCAACTTCTTGCTCTCTCTTCTCTTTCTGGCACCCCATTGATGGAAATGTTGGAACATTTAAATTTGTTCCAGAGGCTTCTTACACCATCCTCATTTTTTTGGATTCTTTTTCTTTTTGATGTTCTGATTGGGTATGTTATGCTTCTTTATATTCCAAATCATTTATTTGATTTTCATCTTCATATATTGTGCTGTTGTTATCCTGTAAATTATTCTTCTTTTCAGTTAATATATCCTTCATTTCTGACCGGTCCTTTTTTATGGTTTCCATGTCCTCTTTTATGCTGTTGAAGTTCTCTCTAAGTTCAGGTACTCTTTCTGAAGTTCATTGAGCATCCTTATGACCAGTGACTTGAACTCTGCATGTGGTAAGTTACTTGTCTTGGTTTTCTTTACTTCTGTTTTGGAGTTTTGTTCTGTTCTTTCATTTGGGACATGTTTCTTTGTCTCCTCATTTTGGCAGCCTCCCTGTGTCTGTTTCTATGTATCAGGCAGAGCTGCTATGTCTCCCAGCCTTGGTAAAGTGACCTAATGTAGTAGGTGTCCAGAAGGTGCAGTAGCACAGCCTCCCCATTCACCCAAGCTGGGTACTCCAGGTGTACCCGCTCCACCATGTGGGCTGTGTATACCTTCCTGTTGTAGGTGATCTTTAATTGCTGTTGACCTGTCAATGGGAGGGATTTACCCCAAGGCAGATTGGCTGGGAGCATTGGCTGGAACCACTGTGGAGGATCAGCTGTGCAGTGTCCCACCCCCTAGAGCAGGACCTATTTCATTCGGGTTCTGGTGCCTGCTGAGTCCACCCCTCAAGTGTGGCACTTGTGGAAGTGGTTGGGTGGTGCTTCAACATGGTCTGAAGCTGACCACTGAATATGCTGACTCTGGGACCTCCCAGGAGGTACAGGCCAAGGTCACCTACCACCTGTGTTCTACCCAGGGCCACCTGACATGAGCTACAAAGTGATCTGCAGATGGCTGCTACTTGTGCTGGGCTTGGAGGTGTCCAGGAGACGCCAAACTATGAACCAAGGCCAGCTGCTGCTAGTGCCAGGCCTGGGGCCACTTAGCCGAGAGATAGGGAACATACCAAGGCCAGTTGCTGTTTGTTTGAAATATTTTAGGAATATCTTAACCATGACTTGAGACAGGACATTCCTATGGAAAGCCATTGGAAACAGCCTGAGTGGGCCCCTCAAGTTGGTGGGGCATGGTCTCGGGGGATACCAGGATGGAGTGAACAGTGTGAGCCAGGTTGATGGAGAGTCAGATGTGGTACCCACCTGCTGGCTCTGTTTGGTGGGTGGGGGGTGTCTCAGAAAAGGAATGGTGCCCGCTGCCAGCATTTCTGTCTGGGAGAAAGCTGTCCCCCAGTTCTTCCCCTGATGCCAGACACTTCAGCTCCTCACCATATGTTCCTGATGTCTTCTGAGCTGCTATCCAAATACTGGAGCTCAGAGTAAATGAGTCTGAGTAAGTCTGTGTGTGAGCCCTTTAAGAGGAACTGCCTGGGACTCCAGGAGATCTCCATCTCACTCAGCCACAATCCCCACTGGTTTTTACAGCCAGAAATTATGGGAACTTCTCTCTCTGGCACTGGAACCCTGGGATGAGGGGTCTGGTGTGGAGCTGGGACCCCTCATTCCTCAGGGGAGACCTCTGCAGCCAAGATATCCCTCTCAATTTTTATCCGCCTCATGGCCCCAGCCCCTCTGCATCTCCGCCCTTCTTACCAGTCTTGATGTGGCTTCTTCTTTATATCCTCAGTTATACAATTTCCATTTAGCTAGATTCAGGCAGTTCCGAATTGATGGTTGTTCTGTAGTTTAGTTGTATTTTTTATGCTGTTGGGGGGATGTGAGTACCACTTTTTCCTACATCACCATCTTGACCAGAAGCCGATAGATTTATTTTTATAGTTGGGCTCTTCCGGATTCTAGTCCATCATACCAGCCCACGCTGTCATTAAAAGCTCAGCTTTTTTTTTTTTTTCTGTCTCAGCTTTTTTTCTTACCAATGGTGATCCTGCTTTTCTGTCCACGTATACCCACACTAGGAAAAAGGCTCTTTGATTACCTTTGAAGAACATCTTTCTCTGGAATTTGGTTCATTTGGACTTCTTTGTATCCACTGCTCTTTGATGGCTCTATTTTAAATAAAAATATGAAGTTTAGTTTATCTGGTGTTTTCTTGTTTCGATGAGAGCGTTGGTCTTTAGAGATCCTCTGCATTCTAATCACAATGAAACTCCATAGAACAGCATTAAGACTCTCTGTCTTATGCTTTCAACCTTCCTTTTCAACCTCATCTCTTTTTATTTTTCTAGACACACCACACTACTGGCCTTTCATTCTCTTAGCACATTTTTATGCTGCCATACCCTTGCACTTGCGTCCCTTCTGCCGTGGTTGTCCTGCTTCTCCTCCTCTTCATCTTACAGCTTTGTCCTTGAAGACCCAGCTCCAATGAGACTTCTTCTATTCCACAGATCTTTGTGCTCTCCTTCGTACCTGCCTTTACTCTTGTAGTTATCACACTCTATGATGTTTGTTTATATTATATGCTTCTTCTGTTAGACTGAGGACTTTTCAAAGGTAAGGACCACATCATACGCATTTTGTTTCCTAAGCCCCAAAATTAATAGTACTTGACAATTAGTAGGTGCTCAATAAAAATTATTTATTTGTTATTGTATGTTTCCATTACCAATTTATCAAAATGACTGTTATTGGCAAAATAAACCTTAGACATAGGAAGAAGAATGTTTCTGTAATCAGAAATATTGTATTTTGATGTGAGGCTCTTGTACATACTAGCTGCAGTTATGGCTCAGCTCACATGGATTCTGCCTCATGTGAGAAATGCTCCATTACACAGCAGTGAGTCTCCAGTAGCTGTGGCAGTACCTTACGACTCATCAGTCTGTATGCAGTTGAAGAAAGAGAGATGGTAGATATAATATAGGAGTGAGGGGGTTACTATATTCATGAAGGCTTACACAAATGTGGGAGAACTGGGAAAGTGAAGGTCTAGAAATGTTTTATTATATACTGGACATCCTGTTTAAAAGAAAAGTAGATGATAAACTAGCTACAGCTATTGTTGAAATGGCAGAAAAATAGGCATTAATGACTTGAGCCTGAAGTAGGTGGAAGGCCAGAGTTTGCAGAGAAGTCACAGAAACTGCATCTTGCTGTCAGAGCGGGCCTTCGGTAAGGCAGCCTAAGGAAGGGCCTGTGACATATGCCACGTGGATGACATGGAGCTTTAGGAGGGGTCCCTGGAAGCGTGGCATCTCTTGAGAACAATGGCTTCGGCTCTATTTCCACTTTCCAAATCTCATGTAAGTTTCTCTTATTGGTAGCCTTTTACTCAGACCCCCGCAGGAAAGGGAATTATGGGAGACCTGATTTTCTGCCCTAGACAGGAATAGTGTGCTGCTAGTTGGCCATGGACAGTCCAGCAAAGTCCATTTCTTTGCCAACCTCACAAACCTACATACTCATTTTAACCACATTTTACTTCTACATAAGGGGGAGGGTTTTCAGGAACTGCTATAAAGGACACATGGACATAACCAAGGGGGAGGGTAGGAGCAAGGGAGGGAGGTGGGATTGGCTGGGGTCGGGGGAGTGGTGGGGGGAAAATGCAGACAATTGTAATTGAACAATAAAGTAATAAAATCTTTTTTTTTAAAGACAATGACATTATGCTTCCACTTAACATGATGCGGTGATCCCTTAACAGACTAGTTTGCTAGTATTTTGCAGAGGATTTTTGAGTCCATATTCATAAGAAATATTGGTCTTTAATTTTACTTCTGGCACCTTTGTCTATCTTTGGTAATGCCATCCTTTCTGTTTCTTAGAAGAGTTTGAGTAGGATTGTTAATTGTTCTGTAAATGTTTCTTAGAGTTTATTAGTGTAGACATCTGGTCTTGGGCTTTTCTCTTGGGAGATTATTACTAACTCATTCTCTTTACTTGTTAGATGTCTATTGAGGTTTTGTATTTTTTTATGAGTCAGATTTGGTAACTTATGTTTTTCTAGGAATGTTTCCATTTTCTCTACATTATTTGGGGACAGATAGTTGTTATTATTTCCTTATAATACCTGTAATTTCTATAAATTCAGTAGTATTGCTTCCATTTTCAGAGGACATATAGACAACAAACAGAAAAATGGTAGAAGTAAGCCCTGTATTGTCTGTAGTAACTTAAGACACGAGTGGATTAAACTCATCAATTAAAAGATGGAGAGTGTGACAGTGGATTGAAAAACATGACTCAACTATTTACTGCTTACAAGAGACTCACTTTAGATCCAAAGATGCAAATAAGTTGAAAGTAAAAAGATGGAAAATATACTTTATGCAAATATTAACCAAAAGAGAAGTGAGGTTGATATAGTACTATCAGACAAAATAGATTTTAAGTAAAAAATTGTCTCTAGTGACAAAAGAGAATATTATATATTGATAAAATGGTCAGTTCATCAAGAAGATATAACAATTATAAATGTATATACATCAAACAACAGATTCCCCAAATATATGGAGCAAACATGGACAGAATTTCAATTTCAAATAGAACAACTAGACAGAGCAGTAAGGAAATACAGGACTTAAGCAACACTGCAAACTACCGAGACCCAGCAGGCGCACCCAGAGCACTCCGTCCAGTAACAGCAGGTTCTTCACGAGTATGCATGGAACGTTTTCCACCGCAGACCACACGTTCGGCCATAAAATAATTCAGTACATTTAAAATATTTTAAATCATACAAAGTATCTTCGCCAACCGCTACAGGATGAGGCCAGTGATTAATAACAGAAGGAAAGCTGGATAATTTTCAAATATGTGAAAATTAAACATTACAGTCTCAACCAAAGAAGAAATTGTTAGGGAAATTAGAAAATACTTTGAGATGAATGAAAACGAAAACAAGCATACCAAGACATATAGGATTCAGCAAAAGCCGTACTGACAGGGAAATTTAGTTGTATGTCCCTATGTTAAAAACGAAAGATCTGAAACTTAACACCTTCAGGAACTGGGAAAAGAACAGAAAACTATACACAAGGCCAGCAGAAGAAAGGAAACTTAAAAGTTTAGAGCACAAATTAATGAAACAGAGAATTGAAAAAATAGAAGCAACAAAACTAAAGTAGGTTATTTAGGATGATGAACAAAATTGTGCCTGTAATGGTGATTTCGGTTTCATTTATATTATTGGTTATCTTTTTTCCAGTTTTGCCTGTAAAGTTCTTTAGGTTTTTTTAAACTGTAAGATAAGAAATGTACGTTCTATTTAAGCCACCGAGATTGTGGTGATGACTTGTTTTGCAGGAATAGGAAACTAATACAGCATGTTTCAAAGAGAAAAGGAAAACTTAGTGAGAAAAATTGGCCTTATTTTATATGTTTGCAGATCCTTTTAATGTCTGATTTAGTGGAGGACAACTAGATTTTTTTGTCTCCTGTATTCAGTATCTTGAGATATCATACATGATGTAGCCTCTGGAAAATTCCACTGTACAGTTTTTTAGATTTTTAAAATCATCTTTTGGCTTTGCTAATTTTTATCTGTTGTATCTGTGTTTTCTATCTGATTGATTTCTACTTTTATCTTTCTTTCCTTTTTTTATGTTTTTGGGTTTAATATGCTATTCTTAGTCTAACTTCCACCGCTGGATGCTTACTTAGATCACTGGTTTCAACCTTTATTTTGTTCTTAAATATTCATTTAAGGCTACAAAGTTCCCTTTCAGCAAGGCTGTATGAGCATCCTAGATGTTTTTATATGTAGTACTTTTTTGTTATTTAGTTTAAAATATTTGGTAATTTTCATTTTGATTGTGTTTGTCTCATGGACTATTTAGAAGTTTATTCTTTAACTTCCAAGCATTTAGGAATGTTCTGGTTCTGTTCTTGTAATTAATTTCTACCTTAATACCGATATAACCAGAGAATCTCTCACTATTTTTTTTAGGTTTTAGAAATTTATTAACACTCGCTTTTGACTGAACAAATTGTCACCATATTTTGCTGTGTATAATGGGCTCCCATGTAAAATGTGCACCCTCATTTTTGGCCCAAAGTTTCAGGGAAAAAAAATTTTTCATTTTAATTTTTTAATTCAATTATTTATTGTTTATTTATACTTAGATAGTTTTTAATATTATAAATGAATTTTAGCATTTATTTTGAACATATTATGGTATAAGAAATTTTATGTAACAAAAAATTATAAAACACAAGAACAGATGCAAGGTATTTCAGGTACTACCCATGTATAATGTGCATCCTTATTTTTCCCTAAAAAATGTGGGCAAAAAGTGTGCATTATACATGGCAAAATATAGTAATTTCAGAAAGTCTTTTTCATTCACTTTATTTATTTTTTTAAAGATATCATTTATTTGTTTTTTTAAACAGAAGGAAAGGGAGGGAGAAAGATCAATGTGTGGCTGCCTGTTGTGCGCCCCGTACTGGGGCCCTGTTTGGCAACCCAGGCATGTGCCCTGACTGGGAATCAAACTGGTGACCTATTCATTCACAGGCCCGTGCTCAATCCACTGAGCCACACCAGCCAGGGCTCATTCACTTTAAAGGAATATTTATTCTGCAGTTTTTTGCATACAGCTGTTATATTGTATTAGGTAAAGGTGGTTAACTGTGTTATAATAATCTTCAATAACCTTACCAATTTTCTTGTCACCTTGGTCTGTCACTTACTCAGACAAGTGAGTCCGATTGCTGACTGCCACTATGGTGGTGCTTATTTCCTTTTAGGTCTGTCAGTCTTTGCTTTAGATATTTTGAACGTAGAATACTTCAAAATATTCAGGTTTAGAATTGTTACGTCTTTCCACTGAACTTAACCCATTATCATTCTGAAATGTCTCTCTTTATTTATAAATACTCATCTTGCCTTAATATCTATTCTGCCTGATAATAAACCAGATAAATTAGCATTGCTTTGCATAGTATATTGTATTTGATCCTTTTACTTTTAGTCTTCTTTCAAATCTTCTTAAGATTTTATTTTTAATCCAGTCTGACATTTTCTTTTATTTGAATTAATTTGTTTTTATTTAATGTATTGGGTCTTCTGTGAGACTGTTTCTTTTGCCTGTAATTTTCCTGTTGGCATTTAGTTATATCACTCTTCCATACCTGCGTATTTAAAAAGAAATACTGGACGTATTATTTGAAAATCTATGGAGCCAATTTGAAGTTATAGATGAGATCTTCCTTTAGGGAAGATTTACTTGTGTTTCTGGCAGGCAGTTAGGCTAAGAGTACTAAACACCTTCAGATCCCCCTAAGCCAGTGTGGAGATACGGGGATTTGAAGCTCTTTTGTAGTCCCTGGGAAGGCTTGTCTCCAGTTTATTTTTACTTGAGCATGTACTCCTTTGGAATCCTAACCAAAAACCTGGGCTGTTTACCTCTTCTTTGGTGGGTCCTAAAATCCAATTTTTAATGAAATTTATTGGGGTTACATTGTTTATTAACTTTATATAAGTTTTGAGGAGACATCATCTGTGTATTGCATTGTATGCTCACCACCCTGAGTCTAGTCTCCTTCCGTAGTCTCCTTCTGTCACCAGATATTTGACCCCCTTTACCCTCTTCAGCCTCCCCCCCACACCTTTCCCTCTGGTAGTCACCATTCTATTGTGTCTGTGAGTTTGTTCTGTTTGTTAGTTTGTTGCTTTCTGTTTTATAGTCCACATATGAGTGAAATCATATTGCTCTTTTCCTCTTAAGGCTGCCTTATTTCACTTAGCATGATACTCTCAAGATCCATCCATGTCATCACAAATGACAGTACTTCATCCTTTCTTATACCCAAGTAGTATTCCATTGTATATATATGTACCACATCTTCTTTATCCAGTCATCCATCAAGGGGCACTTAGATTGTTTCCATATCTTAGCAACTGTGAATAGTACTGCAGTGAACATAGGGGTACATATCTGTATGAATAAATGTTTTCAAATTTTTCAGGTACCCAAAAGAGGGATTGCTGGGTCATGTGCTAGCTCTAATTAAAACAATTTTTTTTTAATTCTCACCCAAGGACATTTTTTCATTGCTTTTAGAGAAAGAGGAAGGGAGAAAGAAAGTGAGTGAGAGAGACGGGGAGAGAGAGAGAGAGAAACATCTATGTGAAAAAGAAACATCAATGGGTTGCCTCCCAAATATATACCCTGACTGGTGATCGAACCCACAACCTAGGTATGTGCCCTGACCAGGAATCGAACCCACAACCTTTTGGTTTACAGGACGATGCTCCAACCAATGGAGCCACATCACCCAGTGCAATAGCTTTATTTTTAAATTTTTGAGGAACCTCCGTACTTTTTTCCATAGTGACTGTTTCAGTTTCTATTCCCACTACCAATATATGAGGATTCCTTTTCCTCCACATCCTTTTCAGCACTTGCAATTTTTTGGTCTTATTTGATAATAGCCATTCTGACAGATGTGAGGTGGTATCTCCCACTACATTCTTCTTTACTTTTTTAATTGTTTATTCTATTACAATTGTCCCAATCTTTTTTCCCTTTTGCCCCCCTCCACCCAGCCCACCTCTCTAGCTCCCACTATCTTTAATACATTTATTTCATTTGGTCAGTCTCCCCATATGTAATGAATCTCTCATCTCTGCTGCCTTCTTCCTTTTGAAAATGCTCTCCTCACCCCTCTCTGGCCCTGATACTCTATGTTGGGCCTCTCCACAGTGACTTGTCGCCTTACCCAGTCTCTGACTCCGCGCCAGTGCACTCCCCCACGTGGGCACTCTGCTCACACTCACTCAGAACACATCACTTTGTGCCAGGTTGTTCCTTTGCTCCTGCTTGAAAGACCCTTCACCCTGCTAGGGTTACACCATCCCAACTGCCCACACTCTTAAGTGGACATCTTCCTAACTCTGCCTTGCTGCTTTCCTCACTCCTTGTGTTGGTATGCTTTTGAAAACTCAGACCTAGTTAAAAACTGTTTGATGGGGCTTTTTTTGTTAGTTGTATTTCATTCTATTGTTAAGGTATGATCTGTCTTGGTGAATGTTAAAGGAGAGCTTGAGAAGTGTATTCTGCTGTTGTTGGATGAAGTAGTCTTTGGGTGTCAGTTATATCCAGCTAATTGATGATGTTGAGTTCAACTGTGGTCTTACTGATTTTCAGCCTGTTGGATCTGCCCATTTCTGCTAGAAGGGTCTGAGGTCTCCAACTATGATAGTGGATTCATCTCTTTATTCTTGCAATTTTTGCTTCCTGTAGGTTGACGCTCTGTTGTTAGGCATGTACACATTAAGGATTACTATTCCTTCTTGGGGAACTGACTCCTCTTTCATTATGTATTGCTCTTTTTTATCCCTGATAGTTTCACTTGCTTTGCAGTGTGCTCTGCCTGGTATTAATGTAGCTACACTTGCCTTCTTTTGATTAGTATTCATATAGAATATTTTTGTCCATTTACTTTTAATTTATATGTGCCTTTATAAAGTGGTTTTTTGGACACAGCATAGAGTTGGGTCCTGTTTTTTGTCCATTCTGACAATCTCTGTCTTAGACCGTTTTGACTATCGATGTTCAAAGCAACTTTTGATATACTCGGGTTAATATCTAACATATTTGTTATTTTTTCTATTTGTAGCCCCTTTTTATTTCTATTTGCCACTCTTTTTCTGTCTTGCATGGTTTTAATTAAACATTTTATATGATTTCATTTTCTCTCATTTTTTAGCTTATTAGTTATACTTCTTCTTTTTTTTCACCTGAGCATAGTTTCTTGTGCATGATCATTTTCTCTGTCCTGGTACCAGGCTCGCTTTGGCCAGGACTAGAATGGATGTCCTCGTAATTTGGATTGGAGATGGCTCCTTTACATATTCACTGGGACCTGTAGGTCTGAACAATGGGTGTTGCATGTCAGTAGATGTCTTCACTGTTGAGTGAGTGATTTAATTAGACTATTTGAATAATTTATCTTCTGTGTTTGCATGCCAAAAATATAACTCTTCAACTATTACAGATAATTTCAGTTAAACTTTCAAATTATAAAATAATGTGCAATTATAAGTGCAATATTGTTGCTCTAATAAGGAAAGATAATTGCCATTAAGTAGAACTTAATGACTAATGACCTTATAATTAATTATTTCTCTCTCTCTCTTTTTTTACATTTACAGCACAGTTTATCTCTTTGCTTGGAGCTTCCTTTTTGTTTTCTGAATGTCTAGTTAACCTACATTTATATTTTGGGCCAGGTCACAAAGGAGATCTCAGAGCTCTTATATGTTAGAATCACTTGGCAAACTATCTTCAGCAAACTTTCTGTGCTGCAGATGGAGTATAACCTTTAAAGGCATTATTTAATAGATTTACCCCCATTTATTTTTTTAAGTTTTTTATTGATTATGCTATTACACTTGTCCCAGTTTTTCTACCTTTGACCCCTCCACACAGTACCCCCCACTCTGTCTGGTGATTCCCCTTCCTTTGTTCATGTCCATAGGTCATGCATGTAAGTTCTTTGGCAACTTCATTTCCTATAATTGTTCTTAACACCCCCTGCCTATTCTGTAACTACCAATTTGTACTCTTTAATACTTTCACCTTTTCCCCCATTCCCCTAGACTGCCCCACTGGCCACCATCCCAATGTTCTCCACAACCTATGATTCTGTTTCTGTTCTGCTTGTTTGCTTAGTTTTCTATAGATTCAGTTGTTGATAGTTAAGTATTTATTGCCATTTTAATGTTCATAGTTTTGATCTTCTTTTTCTTAAATAAGTCCCTTTAACATTTTATGTAATAATGGTTGAGTGATGATGAACTCTTTAGCTTTACCTTGTTTGGAAAACACTTCATCTGCCCTTCAAGTCTAAATGATAGCTTTGCCGGAGAGAGTAATCTAGGTTGGTGGCCCTTGCTTTTTATTACTTTGAGTACTTCTTGCCAAACTCTGCTAGTCTGCAAAGTTTCTTTTGATAAATCAGCTGACAGTCTTGTGGGAACTCCTTTGTAGGTAATTACCTGCTTTTCTCTTGCTGCTTTTAAGATTCTATCTTTATTTTTACCCTTTGGCATTTTAATTATGATGTGTCTTGGTGTGGTCCTGTTTGGTTCCAACTTGTTTGGGACTCTCTGTGCTTCCTGGTCTTGTATGTCTGTTTCCTTCACCAAACTAGGGAAGTTTTCTTTTATTATTTTTTCAAAGAAGTTTCCAATTTCTTGCTCTTTCTCTTCTTCTTCCGGCATACCTATGATGCGAATGTTGGAATGCTTGAAGTTGTCCCAGTGGCTCCTCACACTATCCTTGTATTTGGGGATTCTTTTTTCTTCTTTCCATACTGATTGGATGTCTTTTTCTTCTTTATGTTCCAAATCATTGATGTAATTCTTGGCTTCATCCACTCTGCTGTTGATTCCATGTACATTTTTCTTTATTTCAATTACTGTTTCCTTCATTTCTGATTGGATCACTTTTATGATGTTGATGTGCCCACTGAGTTCCTTGAGCATCCTTGTAACCAGTGTTTTGAGCTCTGCATCTGATAGATTGCTTATCTCCATTTTGTTTAGTTCTTTTTCTGGAGTTTTGTTCTGTCCTTTCATTTGAGCTATATATCTTTGTCTCCTCATTTTGGCAGCCTCCCTATGTTTGTTTTATTGTATTAGGTAGAGTTGCTTTGACTACATGTCTTGGTCCATGTCCTAATGTAGTAGGTGTCTTGTAGGGCCCAATGGCACAGCCTCCCCTATTACTCAAACTATACTGAAGGTGTGCCCTCCATACTCCCTCCTCTTCTAGTTGAGTCTTGATTGCTATAAGCATGTCATTGGGAGGGATTTACCAGTCCAGAAAGCTGATGGAACTGCCTATGACCACGGGAGAGCAGCCACCTCCCTCCATGGCTTGTGGAGGTGGTGGCTTTTTGGTGTTCGTAACTGTCCGCTGGGTGTTCAGGCTGTGGAGTTTCCTTGGTGGTCCAAGCCAAGGTCAGCCTCCACTGTGTTCTCTCTGGAGTCCCTTGCTGTAAGCTATAAAGTGATCTGTAGATGGCTGCTGCTAGTGCTGGGCCTGGGGCCACTCAGCAAGAGGTATGGGGGCTGGGCTCAGCTATTGCTTGTTTGAGCATATTTAGGAAGATCTGATGCCTTTGCCTAACCCAGTCATTCATATGGAAAGCTGCTGTTACCAGTTTGGGTGAGCTTGTAAATTGGATGGGGCAGAGCCTTTTGTAATCATCAGGGTGGGACTCACCATGTGAGCCAGGTTGATGGAGACTCAGATAAGGTGCCACTGCACTGTGGCTCTGTGTGGGGGAGGGCTCAGAAAAGGAACAATGGCGGCTGTTGGCACTTCTGTCTGGGAGGAAGCTGTCCCTTAGCTCTCACTCTGATGCCAGACACTTCAGTTCCTCCCCATATGCCACCGGTGCCTTTTTAGGTGCTGCCCTGGTGCTGAACCCCAGTGGGAGTGAGTCTGGGTAAGTCCATGTGTGGGGCCTCCAAGACTAGATGCCTGAGAATCCCACAGTTCCTTCCACTGACCCAACCCCCACTGGTATTTGTAGCCAGAAGTTATGGGGACTTATCTTCCTGGCACTGGAAACCTGGGCTGGGTGGTCTGGTGTGGGGCTTGGATCTCTTGCTCCTGAGATATTTCTCCATTTTATATCCACTGCATGTGGGTTTGGGACCAGCCCTATTCTGTGTTTCTGTGTCTCTGCCCTTCTGTCCCTTCTGCCCATCTGGATTAATGTGGTTTCTTTAATTTCTTAGTTGCTGGACTTCCATACAGCTCATTTTTCTGATGGTTCTCAGTGATATTTGTTCTGTAGTTTAGCTGTAATTTTG
>VMDR010028677.1:0-13052 GCA_007922815.1 Macrotus californicus | reverse complement strand
TATAAGCATTTTTAGCTGCCAAGCCTTATTCATTCTTCATAGCCTTGCTTTTACCCTGCTTATATAAACCAGACTTTATTCTGGTTACCCAGGGCCTCTGGTCTCCCCAGGGACCCAAGGGCCTAGGCAGACGCCTGTGTGCTCTGGGGGAGCCCCAGGCTGGACAGTCCAGCATGGGCTGGAGAGAAGCGTCTTCTGTGGCCCCTTTTCCTGTCTAGAGAGGATGCTAGAGAGAAACAGGTACAAACAGGGGCTTAGAGAGAGCAGGCAAAAAGATCTGCATTTGTCCATTCAACACATACTGGTCATAGAATATTTCAAATGAATATGCTCTATTTTACCTTAAAATCCCCTAGGCCTCGGCATTTCAGTTGTTTTCAGTTTTACTCCATAGTAATTTGTAATGAACAGCCAGGCACGGGAGATAGGGCAACAAACCAACCACAGAAAATGCCTGCTGTTGTGGAGCTCCGTGCACGGTGCTGCGGATGCTGGGCCCCGCACCCAGTGTTAGCACGCTCTCCTAAGGATAAAAACGTCCTGTACTTAACCACATTAGCTCACCTAAGAAAGGTAACATTACTTTAATAATATTGTACAGTATGTCAAGAGTCCCTAATTGTCTACAGAATGTCATTTATATCTGAGGAGTTTGGTGGATTTTTTAAAATCCTCGCCGGAGGATATATTTATAAATTTTAGAGAGAGGAAGGGCGGGGGTGGGGGGAGAGAAAGAGAAAGAGAGAGAGAGAGAGAAACATTGATGCAAGAGAGAAACTTCGATCAGTTGCCTCCCGTACGCACCCCAGCAGGTACCAAACCTGCAACCCAGGCAGGTGCCTCGACTGGGGATCAAACTTGCGGCCTTCTGGTTCACAGGATGACGCCCAACCCACTGAGCCACACCTGCCAGGGCCGTGGGGGTTTTTGCTCTAGAATATAGCCAAGTGTCAGCCGCTAGTAAACACTGTTTATAAACACAACATCTTTTTGAACGAAAGAAGTTACAGGAACTAATAAAATCCATCTTGGTTGACATGGGAAAGAGGACGCCAAATCATCATTTTCAAAAATTATTTTTAAATTATCTTTGACAATGATTAACACCCTGGCTTCACAGAGAGGCAAGAATGACATAAGGATATTGCAATCCGAGAGAAGCATGGGGGGAGTGTAATGAATAAAGATCTAACCCAATGGACAGTTAATTCTTGAGTCACATGTTCTACCTGGTAGAGAAAGACAAGGACACTTCCATGCCCGGGGCGCACGCGTGGCTATCCCCCGACTGGTGGAAATGGTCGCTGCAAGGACTGGGAGACCTCATTGTCCTGAACGGTGGGCCTTCCAACTGGGACAGAGCAAGTGCCCACCCCCAGCTCCCTCCACTAGACAAGTTCAACAAATGTGTGTGTCAGTCTGTGCCAGGCAGTGTTCTGACTGCAGGGGTGCAAACTAAATGAGGGGAGTCCTGCCTCGGCAGCCCGCAGAGTGAGCACCTAGTGGGGGAGAGGGAGACGGTAGGTGTGATGTGGTCAGGAGGGGCTGGCAGAGCACAGGGGTGGCAGACAGAACATTCCGGAACCTTAGGTCAGCCTCCTTAAGGAGTTAATGTACTGTCCACGCACACCAGCCCCCTCCCAGGACGCAGCGTTGCCAGGACACTCTGATAACCTGCGTTACACGCATTCGAGATCCTGGTACTTTTGGAGGCAGTGACCCCACTTCTAGGACTCTATGCTGAGAAGAAATTAGAACTGTGCAGATATATAAAAAAAGGGGATTACTTATAAAATGAAAAATAATCTAAATGTCCAAAGCAGGAGGCCAACTACATAAATGATATAGTCACACAAAACAGCATTGAAAGTGATGTCTGAGAAGAATATTTAATGCTTAGGAAATGCCTCACAATAGCTAAGTGAAAAAGCAAATTAAAAATAATGTGGATCACCTGAAACCTATGTAATTTTATTAACCAGTGTCACCCCAATGAATTCAGTTTTTAAAGAAAGGAAGAAAGTGGTGTGGGTCTAGCCTGCTGGCCACTCACAGTGATCCCCAGTCGCTTGCACTTTTTAGTGTGTGTCTTTGCACTTTTTAAAAGATACCGAATGGTAGAAGTGGTTATGTCTAGGCATTGGGAGGGCAGAACATTCTAGATGCTGTGTTTTCACGATAAGCACAGGTTTTGTAATCAAGGAAAGGAAGGCGGAAGTAAAAACAAATAAGTGGTCCCTGTGCAGTGATGGATCCTCCCTCCCTTGCCCCCACATTGGGTGCATGCCCCCCACCCCCTGCACTGACCCCTACCCCACTCAGCCTGTTTTCTTCTGGCCCAGCCCCTCCTCTGTGCATTACAGAGCCCCCTCTCCTACCGTCCCTGTCCAGACTTTGCCCCATCATTTAAGGCTCCTTGCTCCATCTCCAGTCTCCCCTCCTACTGCCTCCTGGCGCCTCCAGGCCTCCCTCACCTCAGGCCCCCTCTGGCTACTTCCCTGGCCCGTTATCTCCCCACGGGGTCTGCCAATGACTTCAGCAAGTCATTGCTGCCCAGGCCACAGTGGCCTTCCAGCTCTGACCATCACTCCGAATCTCTCCCACTTGCCACTGCCAACAACCCTCCCCCTGGTAGCTCTCCCCACCCCACAGTGACCCACTGTGAGCTGGTCTCCCCCCTTCCTCCCCTGCCCCCCCTCCCACTGCCACCCTTCTCCCCGCCACCCTTCTCCCCTCTTCCTCTGAAAGCCCAGTTAAGGTCCCCGTCCCGTCCTTCTTGTTCTCTGGTTTCTATGAAACACCGCTGACACCACATCTCTAACTCCAGCCCAGGCTTGTCCCCCCCCAGCACCCCCATTTTAGCATTTCCTAAATGAACACCATCATCCTCTGGGCCCCCTGCTTCAGGGAAGGGTGTTAATGCACCCGGAGGCCAGAGCCAGAATCTCCCAGCCCTGGCCCTTCTCTCCGCCCTCCTGAGTCACTCTCTGCCCCGGGCCCGGGAGGGCCTCCCAGCGATCTCCCTGCCACGGCCCACCCTCCATGAGCACAGACAGAATGGAAGATCTTTCCAGCACATCATCATGGAATGTCATTTCTGCAACTCCTATTTCCTTTAGAGTTCAAATCTAATCAAACCCAGCCCACAGGGTCCTTCTCGATGGGCCCCTCCCCCAACTCAGTCCTGGAAGCTCCCCGGGACACCCTGCACCCTGCAGCCGCCAGTTTTGGTAGTACCTTAAATCTCCTTTTTTAGATTTTATTTGTTTACTTTTAGAAAGAGAGGAGAGAGAAAGAGGAGAGAAACATCAATGTGTCCTTGCCTCTTGCACGTACCCTAATGGGGACGTGGCCTGCAACCCAGGCATGTGCCCTGCCTGGGAATCGAACTAGCAACCCTTTGGTTCACAGCCCGTGCTCAATCCACTGAGCTATACCAGCCAGGGCCTTAAATCTTTCTGTACCAACACAGCATAAGTAATTCTTTGGCCTTTTCACCTTGCTCATGGCGTCACCTCTGCTGGGAGATTATTCCTCTTTGGGCCCTAGGCAAGCCCAGGTCAGAGTTCAGGACTGGCTGAGGGACAGACACACACATTCACACACACACACACACACACACACACACACACACACACACACACACACACAGTGCTCCCTGTCCTCTCAGGGCGGTGGTCTGTCTTTGCTACTGGCACTGACATTCAAGAACAGCCATTTCATAGGGCCCACTCCTAGGACAGGTGGGCATAGGCTTGCTGGGATGTGCGCCATCCCCGAAGCCACTGCTGGAGCAGGTGGCTAGTGTCTCCTTGCTGAGGGGACTGAGTGCAGTCCTACTGTGCGCACAGGGCTGACCCAAGAGCGCCCTGCTGGCCACTCTATGATGTGCTCACCCAGGCACCACCCCTCCCACCTGGCCTGGGGTCTGGTGCAATAAAACACCCACGACAGACCCACGGGGTGAACGGGCCTCTGCCAGCTGCCTCCCCCTACTCAGGTACCGACTGAGGCCACGCCTGCACCACATGGATGGAGTCCCAGAAACCAAGCTCTTCCCGGCCCTGTATCTGCCTACCTCCTTTTGTCAGGGCTGACGTGACTTGTCCCGTCTTTTCTGACCAGATTCATCCCTCCACTAATCTGCTTCATCCTTGGAGAAAAACCTGACTGTGCCTTAAAGTGGTTGAAATGTCGTGCCCCACGTCACCCAAAGCCAAAAGATAGCATTGCACCTTCGAAAGATACCGAGCCACTTGTCACTGTTAATTTGTAAGAGCTAGGTAGGGGGTACTTCCTGCTTTCTGCCAGCACCCTCAAAAAGGTAAAATATCTGCCAGCATCAGTTTAGCAAGAGAATTTCGGGTACTTCCAGCTTCTGCGTGTGTCTGTGATGCTGCAAGGTGGTCAGCAGTCCAGCGTGCCCCGGCTCTCTGCACTGATTGCAGCTTTTCTTTGTCTCCCTCCAGGGCAGAAGACCATCCCGTTTCTCCCCAGCCATCCCGACACACCGGAAACAGCTGCCTCCCGACCCCGCCGAAGGGCCACCTTCCAGTCTGCAGGTGGGGGGAGCCTGGTGCTTCGGAGCCCTGCATTTCGACTTCACGTAAGAACACTGGCAGCGTGTGGGGACAGCTGGGGGGCTGATTTCTAGAATGTAATGAAACGGCCACAGGTACAGACCCAAAAAGGCTGGCCTCGCACCTGCTCCTGGGAGCCCTCTGAGCTCCCCCACTGCCCCGTGTCCGAGGCTGTGGGCCTGCGGTCCCACCGCCAGACCTGCTCCTGGCTTTTCCTCCAGACCCCAGACTCTCAGAGCGCTGCATTCAGCTCGCACGTCTGCAAGCTAATTGGGCCAGATTTCCAATTGGGGAAAGCCTTGTTTAATGTGAGCTTTCCCAGTGGGAACCTCAAAATGATTTTGATCTACGACCAAGGTGGGTCCTTCACGCTGGGAGCTGAGGGCTCGGCCGCTCGTCAGAAGTGAGAGGCCAGGAGCAAGAACCACTGCAGGGCTAGTTTCCAGCCCCATTCTGAAGCATCTAATCGAGTTTGCCAGAGACCAGTGCAGGATAAAAGTGCTTTTCAGATGCCAGAGAAAATATATATGCATTGTCTCAGAAACGTACAAAGAATTTTTTTATTTTCAAGAGGAAATTAAAAGGATATGAACAAGCCAGATGAGACTCGAATCTCCATTCAAATAGGAAAAACAACAGAGGAGCAGGTCAGATTCCAGCATGAGAGACATCTGAGGGCTTTTGCCATCTGCTCACTATTGGATGCAAACGCTTCCGAACCCGGGTTCGAGCAGCAGGTCACAGAGTGTGAGGACAGCCAGGCCGTTTGGGGCTCGGTTTGGGGGGGGGGTCTCCCAACGCTTTGCAGGTCCTGCCAACTTGGTCATCTGTTATTTTACGTGTTTTCCATTCCAGCTATAAACTCGAACACGCCTTTACTTGAAGGTGATTGGCTCCGCCGGGGTGGAGGTGGCAGGTGGTCCAACCCTCTCTCTGATTTGACCTAACGCCACTGCTTTAAATGGTTTCAAGCTCCATAGGCCTGGACCTCCAAAAAGTCGCACTTAGGGTAACTTATTTATCAGTGACATCCTAGTGTTACCAAAGTGACTACCCGGGTGGCCCTGTCTTGCACTGGTTGTACGTCCTCTCCTCTGGAAAGATGCATCATGCCATTACCTGCTGTGTGGCGGCATTGGAGGCTGTCCTGGACAGCGAGGGCTGAGTGGCAGCTGATGTTGTAGTGGGTGATGTTGACATTATTGTTATTTTCGAGAACAATTGATATTAGCTCTGTCAAGGTGAAGGCCCTGGCAAATTCTGGTTCCTCAGATAAAGGCAGTGGGCACCCACCGGGGCCTCAGCCCTGGCAATCACCAGCCGTCCCAGTGTCCTTCCCTGGGGAGGCAGCAGCTGCTCACCAGTCCCTCCAGATGGGTGACGTGGAGCCGGAGCAGCTGCGCTTCCTAAGGCCCCTGGGGTGCACCTGTCTGCCTACTCTGCACGCCCCGGAGACCATATTCTGTGCCTCCCACCCTCCACCCTTCCTGTTTTCTCAGGACACCCCCTCTGCCCAGCAACTCCCCCCACCCTCATCCCCACCCCCATGGACCCCTGTCTGCCCCCCACCTGAGAGACTTGACTACCGGCCAGGCTGCCATCAGCCTGTCAGCCTCGTGCGACGCCGGATTTCCCCTTTGAAACCCTTTTACTTAACAGAAGTTCTTCCCTGGGAGAAGCCAAGCCTTCAGGGCACTGATTCTGCATCTGGTGTAGGTTCTGTTCTTCCTGCTACCCTGTTTCAGGCTGGCCCGGCACAGCCATCCCAGGACCCATGTCCCTGGACCAGGGTCAGCTCCCTGCAGGTCTCACCACCGCTATCTCTTCCTCTGGCCACCCAGCCCCTGCATGCAGAGGGGTGGCAGACAGGCTGCGGTGCTCGGGATGCTGTGTGCAGATGGATTGGGAGGCTGCGGCTGGGCTCGCCGATCCTGTGTTGATGAGCAAGGGGAGGAAGAGGGCGGCCCGGACTGGGGGCCACCCTGATCCTCGGTGTCCCCTGTTTCGTCCCATCCCTGTCGGGAGCCTGACCCAACTTCCTCCTGGCTCTCCTGTCCGTGCGTTCCTGCATCTCCAGCCCTTTCTTCCACATCTCTGGCCATGCTCACCTTGTTCCTCCAGCCCATTCTGGCCTCGCCCAGCTGCTCCCCACAGGTTCCCTCACACGTGACTGGCCTCTGAGCCTGGCCCCCTAGCCTTCACTCACACGGGGAATTAACGCCCCAGCTCAAGACCCGGAGTGGGACCCCACCACCACAACCTGCCCATGAGTTTGCTCAGAAGCCCCCTTCACACCTGTGCCTTCAGTCAACACGCAGGTAAAACTCACGATGAGGAACCTGGGGGATCCTCAAGCGGCTGGATCAGTAGAATGCAAGGCCCAACTCAGCCCCACGGTGCCAAAAGGAAATCATTCCCAAGGGGGAGAAGCCAAGAATGCAGCCTGAGGGAAGTTATTCTCATTTCCCCAAGAACCAAGGTGACCTTGGATATTGATCCACATCACATGCCAGTCAGTGAACTCAAGTTCAAAGGCCCAACCCAGCCCTACAGGAAATGGATGAACAGACAGGAAAACAGTGCTTTGTCCTAGGAAGCCTCGGGGGCAGGCAGGTGGCTGCCTTCTCCCCGCAGCTCCTGGCCCTGCTGGGTCTGTTGTCCTGCGGTGAGACCTCTGACCGGTGAGACCTCTGACTGTCTGCAGGGCGGCCAGCCGTGGGGAGAAGGGCAACTGCCGTTCGGTAAATGCACCAAAACCGCAGAGCGTCGCAGGAGCGCTCAGCTTGGTCCCTCCTCTCTCCTACCGGGAAGGGTGCTGGGTGGGGGTGGGCTGGCCTTCCCAGCCACCTCCACCCCCCACAGCTGAGAAAGCCCCTGGTCCTGGAGGGCCATCTTGTAACACCAGTGACTGCAGCCCAGCGCTGTCTGTGGCTCCACCCAGTTAGGATCTCACACACCTAGGTCTCCTCTCCCGGCCTTAGGAGCCGGCTGAGGGGTGAGCTCAGACAGGCTGGCCCAGTGTGCATTGAAGAGCAGATGGAAGACAGCACAAAGTCTAGTTCCAGGCCCAGCTCTCGGTGGAGACGCTCCTGCAAATGGAGCCACCCACTGGGTTTCCTACCAGAAACCGATTCCTCGTTTGGGTTAGAAGGGGGTTGTCTGGGGGTTGGAGCTAAGCCCCTTGCTGCAGGTTTGAGGCGACCTGCCGGAGAGACTTTTTATATTTGGGATAAAGCTGAGGCCACACTGCTAATACAGTCACACTGGTGATTTTCAAAAGCACAGAAAGCATTAAGGAAGCAATGAACCCAGACTTGGTCACAGCAGTACTGCGACCGGGCCCGGCCCCTTTGGCTGTGGACAGAGGAGAGAGGCGGGACCAGCCTTCCATCCCCAGGCCAGAGGGGAGCTCTTCCCTGTGCAGGGTCCTCTGGGCCTTCCCCTGGCACTTCCCTGTAAAGGCCCGCAGGAGGGTGCGGTGGCCGGGTGGCCTAGTCCTTGCCCAAGGTGTCAGCTCCATTGCTACCAGTGGGTGGACTGAGGGATTCAGGCCTGGGGCGCCTCAGGGTAAAGAAAGCCCCACCTCTTGGGTTGCCAGATTCAGCCAATAAAAATACAGGACACCGAGGAGACTCTGCATTTCAGAAAACACCAATAATTTTTAAACGTGTCTCTGTGCTCCTGTGCGTGGTGCCAAGCAGAGGCTCAAGGAGTCAATTCCACGTTGTGTTGGCTTTTCCCTGAGACGCAGAGGGGGCCTGGGGAGGCGAGGGGGCTGATGGTCTGCGCGTTCCTGTGCTGCATGTGTTCCAGCATCACGCCCGCCGTGCCCCCAGGTTGTAAGTGCGCACATCAAGTGGCTGCCTAGAAAGTTCCCAGGCTGCACAAGTAAACAGGTCCCCATCCGTCACCCCTGGGACCTGTCAGGGGCTGGCCTAGAGCATGTGCTTTTCTGGGCTTTGCAGCCCAGCCCAGGAAAGAGCCCCCTCCAAGAGTTTCCAGAACAGAAGCTGACTGAGCTCTCTCTCCTCCCAGCCTCCAGGGATGCCAAGGCAGGAGAATGGTCGCCAGGACATCGGGGAGAGCCTCGCCTGCCACCCTCGGCAGCCCACACCCAGCCGAGGGAGGTGCCCTGGGCCCTGGGCAGTGGAGGAACCACCAGGTAGGGATGGGAGGTGTCCTGAGAAGGCACCTCTGAGGCCCAGCCTCTGACGATGGAAGAAAAGGGGCATTTGTCTGGGGCCTGAAGCAAGGTGTCGAGTCACCCAGGGGAATGCAGCCACCATGCCTGATAACCTCAGAGCAGAGGGGCCCCGCCATCTGAGAACCATCTGTCCTCAGACCGGAAGGAGAGGAAACTCATAAATGTCCCAAAGACTAGTTTTAAGAACTGTCAGGTGGACACGTTCAGGACGATGCGTGATGCAGGGTAACGTGAGGGCAGCATCCAGTCTCAGCTGCTTGCCTGGGAGAAGGTGGGGAGGAGAGAAAGATGGAGGGCAAGGCCAATGAAATGGGTTGGCAGCTTCCTCACACAGAAATTGAAGCCCCACCCCCCTGCAGAAAAATAAGGAGGTGTTTTCTCTTCCTCTGCACCAAATGATCACAGACTGGCCCTTGATGGGTCAATCTGGGGCTTCAGAATCTAGAAAGGCCCTTTCAGGGAGAGGAGCCTCAGACTCAAACCGTCTCCAGAGCGCCAGGCACCCCAGCTGCCCCCACCACCTCCTGGCCACACAGAGCCTGCAGGCTGAGTATTCTGAGTCAGAGAGGCCAACCTACTGCACTCAGGCACTGGGCTGGCAGCACGTTGAACGGGACCACGCCCTCAGAGTCTCTGAATTAGAGGCATTGTGCCGTGGTGACTAGTCAGGCCTCCGGTGCCCATGTGTTTCTAGACTAGGGAAGTACTTCCATCAGTGTGCCCACAGCGAGCCCTCAGTGAGCGGGCCCACACCTCAGCTGTGGTTGGGGCTGATGGGGCTAGATCAGCAGCTCCTTCTGCGGTGGGGCCTTGGGGAGCTGGGTCTGACCCTGGAGGCCCTGGGCCTGAAGCCACCTCCATCCCCTGCAGATGTTCCCTGGCACAGTGTAGAGGGGACAGGGAGCCTAGCCTGCTGGCCCTCCCCTTACTGGGCCTTCCTGCCCATCCTGCAGGCCCCACTGGTGGGGCCCCACAGGAACAGGAATTTCTGCTGAGTTCTAGAGGCCAAGGGAACACCTGGAGCTGCCACTGCCACCAAGAACAGGCAGAGGCCCAGCAGAATGACACGAACAGCATCCAACAGCAGAGAAAGTCAGAGGAAGGGGCAGGGGAAGACAGAGGGCTGAGAAGGACTGGAGTCCCTCCCCTCGGACAGCAGAACTGGGAGGAGCTGAGCAGGACAGCCTTGGGGACCTGGACTGCAGTGGGGACTCCATTCTGGATAGCTACAGGGCAGAGGGTGCAAAGATGGCAGGGTGAGCCAGAAGCTGGGGGCAGGGCAGGGGTGAGGGACCAGGGGTGCCGGGCATCGGGTCTCCTCTACCCCAGCACCTGACTGGGGGATCTGGGCACCCACCTCCCTTCAAGTGGCTAAAGGTGAGCTCTGAGTCTGGAAATGCCCAAGGCCCAGCCGGTCAGGTTCCTCCAGCCTGCAGCACCTTCCTGAAGTGGGGGGTCAAAATGAGAGACCTCAGCAGGTGGGCCAGCACCAAAGCTGGGCCCCTGCTGACCTGGCCCCCCGAGTCCCAGGGCCAGCCGGGGCTCAGCCAGGCGAAAGCAGCCGGGCTAGGACCTGGCCTTTTTCCTTCCTGTAAGTACTGAGTTTATTTCTGAGACTCATCCCTCGGGACAATCCTCTGTCCCCAGAAATAACTGTTTCTGGAGTAGACAGGGGACCTCAAAGGTTCTTTTGATAGAAACATCCCCCTTGTCACACACAGTGGGGTTACCCAGTTGGCCCTCCAAGCTTCTGTTGGGCACAAATGCCCCCTCAGGGTTGTACCCATGTGTGCCCTGTCCCTCATGTCAGTCACTTGAATTCAGCTCTCATTGGGGGTGGGGGGCTCTGTTTGAGGAGGAGGGAAGAGGGAAGAGGGAGCAGTATCTTGCTGTTCCATCGTCCACTCCCCCACAGGTCATGACCCCTGCCTGCAATATTCTTTCCATAGCCCCAGCCTCCTCTTCCCCGGGCTGCTCCATAGTCCCAGCTAACTGCTTCTTCCTCTTGTCTGACCCCAAAGTTCAGTCACACAGCTGCACTCCAGGGCCTCAGCCCACCTCGGAGCCAGGCGGGCCACACCCGGCTCCAGCACCTCGATGACAGGAGCTACGTGCAGGGGGTTTGTCCCCGGTTGTCTGGCCTGGCCTAGAGCACACTCTTAACATATTTGTTGGATGAATCAGTGGGGGGAAGGGCGAGATAGTGGCTCTCAGCACTGCTTGGGTGGGGGACGTTTGCCCCTGAGCATCCCCCAACTCCTGTCTCTCTGTCTCCAGGGTGAGGACAGCCCCGCCCCAGGAGACAGTTGGGCGGGTGGGCGGGCTGGGCTGCTCAGAGCTGCAGGTTTGGGTAAATGACAAGCGGAATGGTTGCTCTCCTGCCTTAGCCCTGACTGTGAGGCGGCTGAAAAGCGACTGCAGCCCCAGCCCCTCTCCAGCGGCTCTCAGCACTGGTCTCGCTGTGGGGTCGCCTTCCCAGGAGCCAGGGAGTAACAGGTTCAGACCCCACCATCCCACTGCCTCCCCACCCTCCCTGTGGCCAAGTTTTCCCTTTTGTAATTAATTAATTTTTAGAGGGAGGGGAAGGGAAGGAGAAAGAGAGGGAGAGAAACATCAATGTGTGGTTGCCTCTCACACACCTCCTAGTGGGGACCTGGCCCACAACCCAGGCATGTGCCCTGACCGGGAATAGAACCAGCGACCCTTTGGTTTGCAGGTCCACACTCAATCCACTGAGCCACACGAGCCAGGGCCTTTTCTTTTTTTCTTTTGTTTAAAAATTTGCTTCTTAGACTCCTTAGCATTGAGTAGCTGGGGAATAATACTGTTCACCAGGCTTTAAATATATATATATATTTTTAAAAGCATTTCACTGAAAATAGCCAAGGCGCTCTCCCGTGAAATCTGTCAGTCCAGACCACAAGGGCCCCGCACCTTGGAACATGTGGGGGTGGGTTTCCAGCTGCCACCTGTGGGAAGGTGATAGGGCGTACTGCCTGGGATGATTGCATGGTCTTGCCCAGCACCCCTCGGCCCGCCTGCTGTCTGCTGAGTTCCCGCTCGGCGAGGCACTGGCTCATGGATCGGAGCCCAGGTGGACAGGAAAGGCATTTATTTGCCTGGATGCTCCCCCCAAAGTCAGGAGAGGGATGGGCTTCTCAGGTCCAGTCCTGGGCCAGGATCAGAAGCCTGACCTAGAACAGTGTCAAAGACCCTGACCTGCCACCGACAGGAAATGACTGTTCTGCAAGTATTTCAGCTTTTAAAAAATAAGAGAGGAGATTTTTACATATATCTGCACATGTGCTTTGTCCCCCTCACATCTGTCCCAGGAGGATGGGTGGCAGTTCACGATGACACATGAATGGTGCCTCCAGCCAAAGGAAACCACGACCCAGGAGGCCAGGAAACTGGGCTGGGAGAGCTCACACCTGCACGTGTGAACTTCACCACCAGGCTTTCCTACTTCATGCGTGTTCTCTCCCCAGTCCCCCACTGCCCCCTTCCCTTCTCTGGGCTTTGTTATAGTCCCGAGGAAACACCCTCCGCAATGACCACAGCAGAGTCCCTTGCCGCGCCCCCCCCCCCCCCCCCCCCCCCCCCCCCCCCCGCCCCTGCAAAGCACCCAGCCTTCATTTGTGCCTCAATGCAAAGGGAGCAGTGGAGGATCACAGGATCCTCTGCCCCAGGCTGATGACTCAGCGGCATTCCAGACACAAGTGGAGATTCAGCATCTCCAGGAGCCTTTTACGGCTCTTCCCTTCCAGCAGTGTTCTGCCGATGAGCGAGGTCCTACCAGTGGGCTAGGCCTTTCAGTAAATAGTTACCTATCATTCAAAACACCTCCCAGTTTACACATATGTTGGAATTTACCTTTTTATCTAGTACCCAGCACCATGTGTTTCTGCAGCAAATTACTTTGTCTAAGTCACAGGGCACTGCCGTCCTGAACTTCCCTTCCACGTGCTTTTTCTGCTCTGCCCTAATCTGGCCTCATCTCCTGCCAAACCATCGCCATTTCCTGGCTGCAGCTCCTGGCTGCCCAGGCTGCTGAGCTCACCGTGCTGGGGGGATGGGGAGCCCAGAGGCCACATGGGGCCAGGCCGACCCTTCCCAACAACTATCCCCCCAGTGTCCTTCCCAGAAGGCCCCGACACCATGGTCCCTGCAGAGTTTAATGACAGTGGCCGGCATCCTCGGTCAACACTGCCCCTCCTGCAGCAGCCCCTGGATGGTTTGGAGAACCTCACGGTTTGGGGGTGGGGGGT
>VMDR010028676.1:0-13057 GCA_007922815.1 Macrotus californicus | reverse complement strand
AGATGATTTCCATTTTACTATTTGGACATGCCCCATATATACCTAACAGGCACAAATCTAATGTCCTAAAATAGGGCACATGGGAACAATTATTTAGTGGATAAAATGTACTGGTATTCTTCTCCCTCTATCAAATAATTCTTTCAAAGCTTCTTTAAAATATCACTATTTGATTTATTGAAATTCAATTTCACTCAACTTTTCAACCAAAATGATTATGAAAAGTAAAGTATTTTTCCACAGGCTTATACAAACTTGATGTTCATTCTGAGTTGGGCAGAGGAATGGGAAATGCCATAGACCACTTACCTGACATGCATTATAAAGGAGTTGGTGCTCTAGTTTTTTAATACCCAGAATCTGCTGAAACATTTCATAGAGCTGTTCCTTGCTCAGAATAAGTTCAGACACGGCACTTAGGGTCATTCTATTTGGCTGTTTGCACAAATCCTCTTCACCCCTGTAAATGGCATCATATTTGGCTATCCATGAGCTCAGCACTGTCTCTTTGCTTAAGCCATCAATTTCTGGCAGACTTCGCACACGTTTTTCTATGTTCTTCTTAAACACCTCTCTGAAGTCATTAGCAGAACATCCTCCACTCTGAACCATTCTGGCCACTCGATCACTCTTCAAAAAAACCTGGGAGAAAAAAGAACAAAAACCCATTTGTAACTAAGCAGGGACACTAACACCACTTGCTTTTAGCAATCTAGCCAGAGTTATAACACCAAACATTCTACAGTGATTCAAATATTTTATAATACACGGTAACTAATGACCTAATGGGAGCCCCAAATCTTCTCTCTAAAATGTTGAAATATTTAGATGAGACAGTATTGAGTGCCGAGGACCTGTTTGATCCAACTTGACCTACACGACCTGCCCCCTACGTGAAGATGAGGCATGTTTGACAGCTGAATCCTTTAAGAGTTCATTAGAAAGTAATTGGAAATATGAACCCAAATCCCCTATTGTACTTGGGAGTTTTGACCAGTTCTTCAGTAGGAATAGGTCCTCTATTGTTTGAGCAAGGATCTAAAGGCCAATAGTGTGGTTAAGTCCAGTATCTTAGTGAGTACCTAACATGTATAATTGTCATTCACAGCTACTTCACACCTGGGAGCTTAGGGTATACCTCTCACCCTTGATTTTACCAGTCCTCCAACTTCTCCCATACTTCCCATAGCTAGGAAGAATGGATGATAAAAAAGTAAAGTCTCTAAGAAACTTCTAGTTGTCCACTAATACCAGGTAGAATATAAAACACATACAATGATAACCACTAAGAGAGATGCTCATGAAATGGGCAGGAAGAGATGGGTAATAAGTAATGAGGTCATATTACATAAGAAACATCAGACAGCCTTAAATCTTTCCTTTCTTCTTAAATTATAGACCCAATTATAAACAACTGTGGTCATGATTCATTAAACATCTTATTCTGTCATCAATATTCCTAAGTATCCTCTACAAGAGGTATGAGAATGCTTTTATTTCTGTTTTTCTTTTTTCTATAATGACAAAAAATTCTTTCAGAAGAGTCCACAGGAGTACACGTACTTAATGTAACCTCCATAAGTTGTATCTGTTATTAAAGTTTAGGAACAAAAATTCATGTCAATTATTACCCTAAGAATTGACTCATAATATGGAGGTACTCCCAAGTTGTGACCCTACTACTTGGATCATGCTATCAATATGTTTGTCCACATACAGGTAAACAGCACACATGTCCCATAAAAAGTGACCTGCCACATCCACTAAATGGCATGCTCAGTTCCTGACCCCAAGCCTTTCCCCCAGCACTTTATATCTCCCCTTTCACACAAATTGTTCTTGTTTCCTACCTTTGCTCAACGGACAGAGTGTTCCTGATTCTCAAAAATTTTGGTTGACTGACAAATGTCCAAAATTTTGGTTGACAAATGACCAAACCAGGGAAACATATACAATATATACATACAATGCTTTCTCTGTCTCTTTAGCAGCTGTGGGTCAGTTACTTGCTATAGGAAAGATTGTCTTATTTTCTAATTTTCTGAGCCAAAACTAATTAATTCTTAAGTGACAAATATAAGAATAGTATTTTTAATATATCTAGATCGAAGCACATGAAATTAAGATTTTTAACAATATATTTTGTCCAAGAATGTCATTAACTACTTCAGAACACATAGAGTATCCATCTTCTTTCTCATTTTCATCTAATTGCACTATTCACATTGGACATCAGAATTCAAAATAAACAATATATACTTTTCCTAATTTCTGTGACAGCTATATCTTAATTAGGAACATAAGAAAGCTCAAGCAATCAATGAGGGTGAACAGTACCAGTTGTCAACCTACTGCTTTTCAGCACTACCTTCCCATTGTCCTGCTTATGCTAGTTAGGACAATTTTAGAGGGTGTTGGGGGGACATTGGAAGAAGAAGGATTCTTCTATCTGGTTCTCTCTTACCTGAAGCCTCATGGCACCAAACCATGTGTGGCTTCTCTCCAGGCCCCTGATGGTGGCTTCACACTGCACCACCCCCACTGGCAGATTCTCAGTGAGTTCTGCAGAGCAGTGCTTCCCTGTGGATGACGCCCCTCCAGCCCCCCCAGAATAGATTTCCATGAAGTTAACTTCCATCAACTTCTCTGCTATCCAGTAGGACACAACCACATCTTCTCCAATGAGGTCTGGATTCCAGCCTTGAAAATGTGGGGAGTGGACACTCTTCTAGATTTGTTCCTTCCTTGGAGGCTGTGCTCCTTATATCTGCTACTCTCATGGACTTTAGTTTTCTTTACCCATTGCAGTCAGTCCCTCATTGTTTATATTAAACTTTTCCTTGTTCAGTTACTATGTGGCTTCTGGCTCCAGATCACACCATGATACAGAAATACTGAAACACTATATGTAATATTATCTCTATGGGAAAATATTTGAAGTTTTAAGAAAAACTTTTGAAAATGTGTAATTGTGTATAAAACTGGAATGGCAAGAGAGTTTGAAAGTGCAATACAAATACCTTAAGACTGGCTTCAGAAAAACTTTTAATTATTTGATATTTAATACTCTAATTTGGCAGGCATTTCATTTTTTCCAACTTCTTTTGCCTAACATGGTCAGTACTAAATTCCACCAAGTAATCAAATCTCATTTTTGAAGCAAGGACACTAATGAACTTAAGTATCTGGATTCTTAACTTCTTCTGTAAAAACCATACCTAAAGCCATACTAACTTAGTCTAATTACTTGTTATTTAATTGACACTTGTAAGGTGTTAAGCACTTTGCTAAGTGTTGGGAACACAAAGATAAATAACCTAAGACTCTGCTCTCATGCTTCTTAAGAGACAAAATAAACAATAAAAATGCAATCTGGTAAGAACAATAATAATAACCTATGCAAAGGAAGGCAAAACTAAGGAAAAAGTCATTAACTCTGTTGAGAAAGGTAGGTAGGGGACTCAGGGTAGACACAAAATTTTATTGGACCTATGGGTTGAGTGGGAGGTAAAAGGTGAATAGAATAAATTTCAGGAAGATAAAAGAACAGGAGTACAAAAGCATAGGGATTCCAGAGCATGACCTTTTAAGGAAAATTAAAAATTTCATATTGCAGGAGACTTAAATATAAAGGTGAGAACAGCAAAAGTTGGGCCAAGCAGACTGAGAGAGACCAGACTACAAAATGCAGTGTGTGCTGTGCAAGGAATCAGAGCTTGCACTGGTGACTGGGAGTCAATGATGTGGGTGACCAGGTACTGAAATGTTGAAACCCATGATTTAGACAAACAACTGGAGGTAGCAACAAAGGTAGAGGACAAATGACCAGAGCAGAGACTGGAATATCAGTTATGGGAGGAGTATAGCAGGCCAGGTGAAAAATAAGGGCCTAATCTAGGGCAAAGGTAATTGGCTAGAGAAAGAGGTAGAAGCAAGAGAAATAGCTGAGACATAGAATTAACAGATCTTGGTGTTTTACAGAATGTGATAAGGCAGGAAAAAAAATATGATGATTCACAGTTTTTATACTGGGGTACCTAGACTCCACCTAACCAAAAATAAAGAACTAAATAATACAGATAGAACAACATATTTGTGTGTGTGTTTGATGTTTGTATATGGTGGCTGGTCATGGATAATTCAGTTTTGGTAGATGTCAGCTTTGAAGAGAAAATACAGGGTAAATAAAAAGAGTCATGAATAAAACTCTATGACATACTTCTATTTAAATGGTTGACAGAAGAACTGGATCCAGGGGAGGCCAATGGTATCAGAACACCAGAAGTAAAAGTATGACAAATTAGCAATTAAGAGGAGAGGGAACTGAGAAAGAGAGAAAGAATACAAAGTACCACAACAGAAATCAGCTAAAGTAGCAACAGAAGTTATTGGTCTTTGTCACAACTAGGTCACCTTTGGCAGAGAAGATTTAATGGAGTGGTGAATAAAGAGGGCCAATTGTCAGGAGAAAGAAGAGGACAAGTGGCAATAAATTTGAGCAAATATAAAATGTTCTTTTAAAAAACTTGAATGAGATGAAACTTCTGGTCAAAGTGGCCTAGGTAAGCATGGCTCAAATCCTTGCACAACCACATCAAAATAACAACTAAACTACAGAAAAAAACAGCATTCAGAACTATAAGAAATTGAGTTGCACGGAAGTCCTATAAGTACAAAATTAAAGAAGAAATCACATGGAGACTGGTAGAAGGGTGAAGATGCATAATGAGCTGCTCCAATACTCACATGTGGCAGATAAAAATCTGGACAGATATCTCAGGAGTGATGTGTCCAAGTCCCACACCAGGCAACCCAGCCCAGGATTGCAGTGCCAGGAAGATAAATCTCTATAACTTCTTCCTGTAAAAACCAGTAGGGATTTTGTCTGTGGAAGACAGAAATCCTGGAGTCCTGGGCAATTCCTCTTAAAGGGCCCATGCAGAGACTTACTCAGACTCACTCCCTCTGAGTTCCAGCGCAGGGACAGCAAATTCAAAGGCATCAGAGACATACAGGGAAAAACTGAATTGCCTGGCGTCAGAACAAGAGTTGGGGGACAGCTTTCTCTCAGACAGAAATGCTAGCAGGGGCCATTGTTCCTTTTCTGAGCCCTTCCCCAACAGAGCCAGCAGGCAAACACCATATCTGAGATACCATCAACCTGATCACACTGTTTGCTCCACCCTGGTGATTCCTTGAGGAGTTGCACACCCAAGCTGTTTCTAATGTCTTTTCCATTGGAATGGCTTGTCTTGGCCCATGCTTAAGATTTTCCTAAATTCTCTCAAACAAGCAGCTTCTAGCTTCAGTGAGCCCCATATCTCTCGCTAAGTTTGCCAGACCCAACATTAGTAGCAGCTGACCTTGGTTCACAGCTTGGCCTATCCTGGGAACATCCAAGCCCAGCACAAGTAGCAGCCATCTGCAGATCTTTGTAGCTTCTGCTGTGTGACCTCGGACACAGGAAGCAGCTAACCTTGGACATGCCAACAGCAATCAAGGCTCAACTACAATAGGAGGGTATACACAGCCCTCACAGTGGATGCACTTTAAGCACCCAGCTTGGGTAATCGAGGAGGCTATGCCACTGGACCCTAGAGAACACCTACTATGTTAGGCCACTTACCAAGCCTGGGAGACATAGCAGCTCTACCTAATACATAAAAGAAAACATGGTGAGGCTGCCAAAGTGAGGAGACAAAGAAGCATGGCCCAAATGAGAGAACAAAACAAATCTCCAGAAAAAGAACTAAACAAAATGGAGACAAGCAATCTACCAGATGCAGAATTCAAAACACTGGTTATAAGGATGCTCAAGTTCCTTGTGAGGAACTTAGTGAGGACCTCAATAGCATAAAAAAGGTCCAGTCAGAAATGAAGGACTCACTAATTGAAACAAAGAATAATTTACAGGGGATCAATGCTGAGTGGATGAAGTCAAGAATCAAATCAGTGATTTCAAAAATAAGGAAGCAAAAACAACCAATCAGAACAGCAAGAAGAAAAAAAATTTTAAAAAATGAGGTAGTGGAAGCCTCTGGGACAACTTCAAGCATACCAACATTTGCATCATGGGGGTGCCTGAAGGAGGAGAGAGAGCAAGAAATTGGAAACCATTTGAAAACTAATGACAGAAAACTTCCCTAACCTGGTGAAGACATGGAAGTCCAGGAAGTGCAGAGAGTCCAAAACAAGATGAACCCAAAGAGGCCCACTAAGACACATCATAATTCAATTGCCAAAGGTTAAATACAAAGAGAGAATTGTAAGAGCAGCAAGAGAAAAGCAATTCATTACCTACAAGGGAGCTCCCACAAGACTGTCAGCTGATTTCTCAAAGAAACTTTGCAGGCTAGAGGGGATTAGCAAGAAGTATTCAAAGGGATGAAAAGCAAGGACCTATAATCAAGATTACCCAGCAAAGCTGTCATTTAGAACTGAAGGACAGATAAAGAGCTTTCCAGACAAGAAGAAGCTAAAGAAGTTCATCATCACCAAACCAGTATTACATGAAATGGTAAAGGGAGATAAAAAATATGAACAATAAAATGGCAATAAATACATACCTATCAACAATTAAATCTAAAAAAATGAAAACAAGCAGAACAGAAACAGAATCATACAGAGAACATTTTCATGATTGCCAAGTGGGAGGGAGGTTTGGGGAGATGGGTAAAAAAGATGAAGGGATTAAGAAGTACAAATCAGTACTTAGAGAATGGTCATGGGGATGTAAAGTACAGCACAGGGAATCGAGGAGCCAAAGGCCATATATGCATGACACAGGGACATGGACAACAATGTGGGCACTGCCTGAGGGATTAGAGGGGGCTGAGTGGAGGAGGGCAAAGGATGAAAAATTGGGACAACTGTAATAGTATAAACAGTAATACATAATTTTTTAAAAGCGTGAATAAAAATATTAAGTGAGAGGAAGGCAAAACCTGGACTGGAAAAGTACACGTAGGCAATAGGGAAGCCTAGTCAGTAAAAAGAGGCAGTTTACAGTATAGATGACAGAAAATAATGATGGTATGTCATGTCTGAGATTAGTTCGTTAAAGTCTGTGGTGTGTTTTCTCTCTCATCACCTGCCCTGGGGAAAGCAAGCTTCCATGAGGCAAATAACCCAGGGCCTCAGCCTAACAACCCTTAGTGAACTGAGGTCTGCCAAGAAAGAGTGGGCTAGAAAGCAAATTCGTCAGTCCCAAATGATCCATGAGATGACTGCAGTGCCAGCTGATAGCCTGATTACAAGCCCTTGATGAGAAACCCTAAGCAGAAACATCCAGCTAAGCCACGCTCAGATTCCTAATCCTTAGAAACTGTAAGATACCATATATTTGTTTTATGCTGTGAATGTTGGGGTAAGTTGTTACACAGAAATTGGTAAGTATATTCAGAAATCCACATGGCTTACTCTCTTACTTCATTTGGGTCTTAGTACCATCATTTCTTCAAAGAAAGTCCTGCTCCCTCTCTAATACATCATCCATCCCTCTTACCTCGCTCCACCAGACACTTATTTATCGTCTATCTCCTCAAAACAGTAAGTAGAGGGTCCCAGAGCAGAGTCTTCATTTGGTTTGCTAGTGAAGACCCTGCCCCATACACAGTAAGAAGTCAATACAAATTTGTTGAAAAAAGTAATAACTATCTATAGACAATGAATTCTCTAAGACTTAGGAGGACTGGATCAGCATCTAGCTCGTAGGTTTCCTAAGAGATGGATGCCTATGGGAGAGGAACCAAGAGATGGATAAATATTCAGAAACTGAAAGTGTGAGAAATGGTATAGTTAAAAGTCAGGAGCTCCAGACGCCAATGAGATTTTACACGAGAGAGAGGAAGCACAATGATCTAAAAGCAGGAATAAAGAATAGTTCTCTGGCCTAAGGTGCAGAGAAGAAAGGAAGTCTGCTTTTCCTTCATATCCTCTTAAGGATACCACACTGTCTGTCCACCATTGGTTAGGTCTGGGGCGCTCCACTTTGCACGTGCTCCTAATTTTGGCACTACCATAGTGTGATCCACCAATCCCTTCTAATTCACTTAAGCTTCAAACCTGGAGCTCCAAGCCAGCCAACAGCTCTCCTTACATGTCCTGCTGGCCCCTAAACTACACAGTTTTCAAATGGAATTCATGACTTATCCAATTATTTTTTCTGCCTCCTGCCTGCCTGCTTCAGTGGATGTCAGATACCTATTTTCCTCCTTGAGAGACCTGGACACCACTCTCAAACTCCTCCATCACCTCCATGTTATTTTCCCCAAAAGACAACTTGTCACCAAATCCTGCTGATTCTACCCACTCAAGTCCCTCTCATGCCCTCATAAGAGTTCTTCATGCCCTGACTGACTCAGTTGGCTAAAAACAACAGCCTTTTACCTGGCCCTCCTGCCTCGCAAGTTTTCCTGGCAGCCACCCCATTCTGACTGTCAGTTTCCCCAACATATTCTATTCACTGACATCAAACTAATATTTCTTTTTAAAAATATGGTCAGTTTAAAAGCTTTTAAAAGTAATTTTTCCAGTGTTAGTTATAAGGCTATAGATGATGGATTTCATCTCACTAGAAATCAAATATCTTATTCCTGAATCCTTTTCCAACAACAGTTACCAAATTAAAGGCAGGCAAAGTGTAACCACAGGCTGAGACTGACCCTAGCACTGGTCTCGAGGCCTGGGGAGCACAAACACCAGCTTTCTGCTCTGGGCCCCGGGATCTCTGTGTCTGTCTGGAGTACATATAATACAGCACTATTCTGTTGCTGAAGATGCCACGGGAACTCAGGATCTCAACAAACCCACTGATGAGCAGATAGCCTGTCTTTCTAGAGCTCTTCACACATCATCTTTTGTTCTCACAGTTACCCTGTGCCTTCTCCATTTTCACACTCTTCTACAGATTAAATGATATAGGTTGAGAAAGTAAGTGACTGGCCCAAGATCATAAAGTTATTGGAAAAGTAAAGAGGAATCCTTGTCTTTAGAAACCAAAAACAACATTCCTGTACTTATTCTTTTCTTCCACTCCCCAACCCCACCATATCCCACTCCCATCTGGGTTCACCCCTGGCAGCCCTAAGTTCTGCTGGGTGATGGCCAATACCTGTGGAATTACCAATCAATGACTGTCTTGTGAAAACACCACCAAATTCACAACCAATTCAGAGTGGGGGTTAGGAACATAACATCACAAAACTATAACATACTATGTTACAGTTCTCATAACCATAACATTTCAGTGAGTTTTAACTTGCACATGGGTCCTCAATCTGAACACTGTCAACTGTCACCTTTTCCATTCATCTGCTCAGCTCATACATCAAAGAAGTCACGAAATATTTTAAAACCATGGTGAACTAATGACAAAATTGAAATATGATGACTATAACAAGAAACTATATATGCAAAGGATAATTCTGCTCAGCTGTCCAAATAAGACTTCAAATATACTTATCTACAGAAGCACCTATTGTTCACGCATTGCTTTTGATCTGAATTATGCATTGCTTCTTTGATTCAGAAGGATTGCATAATGACAGAAGAACCACTACCTGCCTGCCAAATCATTGTAGCCATCTATGAGCTGGTTCCTGGGAAGGCTGCCAGCATTTGCTCAGCCAGGAAGATATTGAGAAAGTACAAGAGCCCCACTTAAGAGATGCCTTTTTCTTTTTAATAATGTCAAATAAGACATTATAATAATTCCCATGATCTATGCTGTCCATGGAGAAACAATAATAGATCTTTAAACTTTTTCAGGTGTTATCAATTCATGAAGCTTTGAAATAGTGATGATTTTAACCTCACTAAATATCAAATAATTTCTAGTTTTCCAATGTTTCTTATCAGCTCAGTTTGCATGGCCAAAGCCAGTCACTATACTATGCCAGTCTCTTCATCTGTCCAAGTCTTCCTCAACCTACCTATCCAGCCTTCCTCTTCCTTTGCTTCTTAAAATATATATTCTGATTTAATAAAGGGGAATACTTGTTTGGCCCTCAACACTCTTCACAAGTTTCCTTCCCTATACCACATCCATTTGTTCCATAAATATTTATCAAAACATACTGTGCGTTGGGCACCGTGCTCAGTGCTGCGAATTTACTAGTGATGACAATGACACGAGTTTGCTGCCCTCACAGAGCATACAGTGGAAGAAATAAAGACACACACAAAAATGACTATGGCTTGATGAATACTACTGAGAATTTCTGGAGCCATGAAAACTTGTAACAAGGTTTTGAAACGAGTTGAGGAGGTTATAAAAGGCTTCCTTAAGGACGTAAGTGGAGATCTGAAGACCAAGAGGAATTAGTATGGAAATGCGGGAAGACCAAAGGAGTAGGGAACACAGCTGGTCTATGTGGGTTTGAAAAAAGTTCCTTGGACTGTGGTGAAGGGACTGAGAATACAGTGGTATGAGAGGGGGATGCAAAGAAGGAACAGGCTTTTGTTAAGCCCTGGGAAGACATCTGCTCTTTATTCCAAGGGCTTTACATATATTAACCCTATGTCACATAAACTAGGTGTTAGTACTTATTTTAAAGGTAACAAACACAAGCAGTTGAGGTGAAGGCAAATAACTCGAGGTCATATCACAAACCATGAGTCTTGCTGGATCCATAGCTCCCCTCTTCGTCACCATGCAATCAAATTTGTTGATTTATCAACTTATGCTCAATCAATTGAGCTAGAGAGGTCAAGGAGTGGCTGGACTAAAGAGAATCAGGAGGTGTAATGTACTGTTACTCTTTACCTCCTTTGTGACGCTTCCCACAGCTCGATGCCATTTCTGAGCCTTCTTAGCACACCCCAGCCTCTCCGCAGGTATTAAACACACCTGTCCTCATCATGTAGCAACTTCTGCACAGCATCACTATATCTGTTCCCTGCTACGACTATGAATTTCACTAGTGCTGCACCTTTAAAGCTTCTGCAGAATCTGGTATCATTAGACATACAAATTTTAAAGGAAAACACCAGGTCCTTATAATATTAATGAACTTTAGAAACTTATTAAATCCACAGGATGATGTTTTGACCAGTGTGGGACGAAGTTTTCACTGAATCAATGTAAAGAAATGAATATAAGGTTATAGGGTAATTTTAATAAAGCTAAACTTATTCAATATTTAAATAGTAGAAATGATAAATCCAACGTCAATATATTACTACTAAAAGTAAATTGTGGTTAATTTTTTTGGTTGTAGTGGTTGATCTTCCTTGGCAAATAACTTTAAAAGGGCTATACTTTTATTATGTTTATATAAAATATATTACATATATTTACTATATATTCTGGTTTTTTTTTAATTGGTCAACAAAGTCCAGAGGTTTAGAAGCCACTGATTTAACCAACCCTAATCCCTTATTTCTTAAATCTGAAGAAATCATGACTTAAAACTGACAGCAAAAAAAAATCGAATTAAAAAAATAAATTTAGGTAAGTGATACACCTCTAGACCTTTATCTGTGCACTGTGAGGCAGGTGTCCCCCAAGGACCTCTCCCTATAGTTAATCTTCAAAGCTAACAAAGTTTTCTCATGGTTTCTGTGGTAGAAATTGAGATGAATTTTTAATATCCAAATGAATATAATTGTGATATCACAAGTATAAAACTATAATATTTTTAAAAACATGAGCATGCTATTCCCATCATCTTACAAAATTAACAGAGTTTTTATTAACCGTTTGAGTCCCAAGCAGCGCGATTGCGCTGCTGACAATACCCCCTGGGACTCAAACGGTTAAACTTTTATTTTATAATATCAGTTAATAACAGATCTTTTAAGTCTTTTTTATAGGTATTTTCCAACTCACTGATTATCTTAAATCTGATGGCAAATTCTCCTTAATCCTGTAACTACAGAATTTGTCAATCTATTCACTTTAAGTATAATTTTAAACAGAGAAAGAAAGCCCTGGTCAGGTATCTCAGTTGGTTAGAGCATCATCCAGATACACCAAGGTTGTGGTTTTGACCCCTGGTCAGGGCACATACAAAAATCAACCAATGAATGAATGAAGGAATGAATGGAACAACAAATCAATGTCTCTCTCTCCTTCTCCCTCAATCTCTCTTTCTCTCTTCACTATTTTTCTTTTTCTAAAATCAATAAATTAAAAAAAATAAGTATAAAATAATAAACAGAGAAACAAGATTACTGGGTTCTAGCTGGGCTTCCAGTTTGTGTGGCACTGAGGCTGAGATCGAGAAGGGAAAGGAAGATCATGTTCACAGTGGAAAAGGGAGCCATGGTATGGTAAATGTGAATTTCTAAAGTAAATATCTATATGCATATGAAATTTAAAAGGATAACCCCTCTTCTAATCTATTACCTCACCTTTCCACTGTTTCATTCAATGAATGTTTTATGGTATGATTAAAAAAAAAAGTCTGAAAGTTCCTGGGTTGGGCTACCTTGTTCTGCCTAGTCTGTGAAGGAAAGTTTTTTTCCCGTCATTGTAAATGATATAGAAGCTAAAATTTAAAAACTTAGTGTTTTACATTTGGAGACTCATAATATCTAATGTTCAATGAATTCTCAAAATGATTTACCTCTTTATTATATGGAACAAATGTTATTCCAACTGTCGTACAGCTTTACAATATTCCAACGTTTTCAAAAGATTTTTTATTCATTTATTTTTAGAGAGAAGAAGAGAGGGATAAAGAAAAGGAAACATGATTGGTTGCCTCTTCCACGCCCCCAACCGGGGACCCACCCTGCAACCCAGGCATGTGCCCTGAATGGGAATCAAGCCAGTGACCCTTTGGTTTGCGGGCTGGCACTCAATCCACTGAGCCACATCAGCCAGGGCACAATATTCTAACTTTAATAGTGTAATTTGGTTCAATTCACATTCACTTCTCTGCCTCTCTCCTCTCATCAGCTGGAAATTGATGGGACACAAATCAGAGGGGGATCTGAGTATTCAAAATGTGACATGAGCTGAGAAACTCTGAACCATTCTGGGTCAGTTTCCTCACGTAAAGTGATGTGAGACTGCCATGACATCCCAAAACATAATTTTATAAAACATTTT